>CAAKHD010013136.1:188437-204816 GCA_901007705.1 Fistularia tabacaria | reverse complement strand
CGTTTCATCAGGGGAAGCAATTATCTCCCGACTGATCTACGGCCATCACATAAAGACAATCTGATCTCGGTTGTTTTGGCTCATTCAATTGGCTGCCGGCAGCCCAGGAGATCGCAGCCAAAAAAAAAAAAAATAAATCAGACTAATCTGCAGACAGCTATATGTCGCACCCTTGTGCTTGGCTGTGGTACGCGGTCCAAAGTTGTGTTATCTTAAAGGGGCAACAAGCACACACACACACACAGACACAGACAAAAAAATGAAACAAAGTGACCCTCACAATTAAGCTTAAAAGAAACCTAATTTTCTGAAATATTGTACAAAACAAGGCACCTTAGTCCTGTGAAAGGGGTTTCTCATAAGAAATTATTTTGGGAAGAATTAAAATGAAAAGGACAAAATAATAAGACAGAAAAATGATAAATATACATTAAAAATAAAATAAAATAAAATAAAGAAAATAATTAAAAATTAAATAAATTGATTTAACATGATACGAAATGATATCAAACAATATGAAATAAAATAAAAATAAAACAAAATGAAATAAAATAATTGAAAAATAAAAAAACAAAATAAAATAAATAAAAATAAAAAAATAAGTAAAAAATAAAATAAATGATATAAAATAAAATAAAATAAAATAAAATAAAATAAAATAAAATAAAATAAAATAAAATAAAATAAAATAAAATAAAATAAACACCTTTAAATTGCGCTGAACCCCTGCAGTGCAAACCATGCTCCCCAAATCACAGTTCCTCTCATTGAGAGCGTCTGCCACAAAATCACGTTTTCATTCAATGCAAAAACCTCGTCCACACATCTTATATTCATTAAAATGATGGACACGTCTGTCTTGATATGCATTTGGCACTTTCAATCAAAAGCATAGGCGAGATAAACTATAAACCACTCATGAAGATAAGACATGTCTTTTCTTATTCAGAGTAATTTCTCTCTCTCTCTTTCCCTGAAGACGTAAATGTTCAAACAACTAAGCACATATTGATACTATATTCTGTTTGAAGCAACAAAAACACTGGTAAACACATATATAATCCTAGAAAATGATTGAAAATGGAAAGAAAAAATATTAAAAACAGCAGCCTAGCCGTTCCGGGGGCAGGAGAGAAATGCGGTGAGACAACGGGCTCACACTGTTCAGGGCGTGGGAAACTTTTGGGGGGCGCCGGACAAGATAAGGACGGTAAACACTTTTGGCTTTAATAGAGACATCTGTTGGGCGACACACTCTCCGCTCAGCTCCAGAACAGCCTTACTCCACTGAAGCCCCTGCCGTTATCTCTCCGCCGCTCACAGCCGCAGCCGGCAGATGCCTTCTCTGCCGGTGTCGTTGATGCATTGCTGCTGCTCTCCAAGCAGAGAGCAGGGTCCGAGCCACAACCCTTGATTGTCAGTTTGTTTGGTGAGTTTGAAAGCAGGTTGAAACATTTTTATGTGCATTCATATGCAAACTTTCCTATCCATTCATCCATTGATCCTCTGATGTGTGAATGAAATCAATTTTCGATTTTCTGTACGACTTATCCTGCAAGAACAATGGAGCTGGAGCCTATTAGTGACCCATTCATTCATGCATTCATTCATTCATACAGTCATATTTTTATTGTCTACTGCTTATCACGATCACTAAGGGTCACGGGGCAGCTTGAGCCTGTCTCAGCTGTCATTGGGCGAGAGGCGGGGTTGACCGTGGAGCGGTCGCCAGCCAATCACAGGACAGAAGCATACAGAGGCATTCAACCCATCACTGTGTCATTAGCACGTCAAACTGAGACATACAATATTCACTCTTTCATTCACACTTCATCGAGAGATATACAACATTCATTCGCTCATTCACTCATCAGATAGAGTCACACCACTTTCACTCTGTCATTCAAACTTCTTAGAGAGATATGATATAACATTGATCTTCTCATTTCACGTCATGCAGAGAAACAACTCATTCTCTATTTCATTAAAATGTCGTATGGAGATATACAGCCTTCGTCTCGAATGCAAATGTCTATTTGTCTATTTATGTCTATAAAACAACTATTCACACTTAAGTGAGTAATTCAGGGTCATCAATGAACTTTCCACTAAACTGCTATATATATGTATATAAATGCATATGAATATGTATGTATATACGTACACAAACACACATATATTTACACACATATGCATGTATATATAGACAAACACATAAAAACACACATATGCATATGTACACACGCATACATACATATACAAATACACACATATACATATATATATAAACACACACCCACACACACGCATTCCTTTCACTCTCTTTGCTGTCCGTCCGGTTCAGCAGTGTTTCCTTGTCGTACCACAGCTCAGTGAATACTATTAAATGTTGATTGCTCTGGCGAGCTTCCGCACTCAATATACAATTTAATGCCGTCCACCTTTTCCCCCCCTCCTCCCCCCCGTAATGTGTAATTTCATGATCGAACGTGGCCGTATTTTCAATGCCTCCGAGGCGAGGCTCTCGACCGCGGCCCCCTCGATGACTAAACTAACGCATCTCTGCCGGCCCGTGAAACCATCCATCCCTCCCTCCCCCGATGTTCGCAGCCGCGGTCTTTCAGGTCACCTCGCCGCATCATCTTTTTTTGTGGAGGGCGTTGAAAGCATTATGCAACTGATGAGATATTCCACTGTGACGCGACTTAATCCGCCTCCGGGTTTGAGCGACCGCGCGCCATTCCAGGTCACACCTGAACGCATCGCAAGCTACCAGGGCTCTCACATTGTATCCCTCTGTGCTTGATCACTGATCATCTCAGAGGCCAAAACTCAGATTTGAATTAGGAGCTGGAGTCCACGCTGACCCTCCCGAAGTCGTTCGTTATCTGTTTGCTTACAGCCTCCGCGCGAGAAGTCGGCTTTTCAGTTTCAGCCCCCGATGAAGGTGATTTTCAAACGTGAAAAGAAAGTCGGGGGAGGAGGGTCATTAGCCGGCAGGGGAGAACAATCCGGGGGCCTTTCAGAAAGCCCCGAGGCCATCCCCCGGCTCACCTCCCGATCTGATGGTCTGCCTCCTTTCCTTCAGGAAATCCCAGCTGTGGGACCGAGTGACCGCTGATCACCCCCCCACAGTCTCCCGCTCGGTGTCGGCACCGATTCAAGCCTATCATTACAGGATTGGATTTCATAAACTATCAAAACAAGTCTAATAACATGGCATCTAATTGCCTTTTTAAAAAAAATATCAAATGTACGAAATAACTGCAAACAGACGAGCCGCTCCGACAATGTTGACTTTGCACGATAAATCTCTGGTTAAATATCATCATATGATATTAATCATCAGCGCTTCCTGTTCGAACACATCGGCTCATGTCAACACAACAGCGGGGGGAGTTTGAAAATTCAACAACGAGTCACGTGTGGGATTTTTGGCCGCTCGACGGCTCAACCGGGGACCGCTTTCAGGCACGTCATCGTATTAAAACCGACAAGTGGTCTCCACTCATGTTAGCGCTTTCACCCAGTCACACACCTATGCATGCGAGGTGCAAACCAGACCTTCAGGAGCAACCGTGGGGTTCAGTGCCTTGCCCAAGGGCACATACTGGAAGATATTGAACCGCTGACCTTGTGATTGGAGGGACGGCCACCAGCCGAGCCACAATGTAGGTAATCTAGCTTGATTTATCGCTTTGTTGTAGGTCTTGCACTGAAAACACAGCAACAGTTCGGGGCTATTGAGCGCACCCGAATATAAAATGTACAAATAACTACATTTGTATATATATATAAGCAGCACTTGTGTATAAGTCACAGGTGTCCACATTGTAACATTAGCTATTTACACAGATGGATTTTTTTTTACTTTTAATGAAATGCATACCGTTTTTTTCCGAACAGTGGTGGCTGTAACACGGCTGATTTAAACAGATTATTAACAGATAACCCAAGGAAAAGTCCATCCATCCATCCACTATCCACCCCCGCTTTGTCCTACTCCGGCTGATCGCTATCCTCGTCTTCCTCCTGCGCACAAAAACCTTAAAAGTCATCTTCAACACTGTTGAAATTGAACAGTGGTGGAAACGCCTTGGCCATCTGCTCTCTGTGCGCTCACCCAGTCTTCAAGAATGTTTTCAAGTTCAGGCCAACTGATTTTTTTACCTCTGAAAGCTCATAAAAATCCAAAAATTAGCCAAATTGTTGTTTTAGCTGCAGGGAAAAAAAGTAGCCGCTTATAATACGGTACTAGCTATAACGCCTAATCCATACTATTATATATTTATAACATGTGGTATATTTTTGAAAAACTCAGGTTAAACCTTGAATTGTTTTCTTTCTTTTCTTTTTTTTTTTTTTTTAATGATGGCACTTGGTATTTAATTTGTGTGTCACTAATTTCGATACCAGCCTTTCCGGCCAATATCACCATCATCGCCCGGAGGCACGCTCCAAGAAGAGCCCTCTGAGAACGAACCCCGATGTCAATCAGCTTCCATAGACACTTTGTCAGACAATCCAAAAAAAGAAAAACATTACCTCACTGTCACAACTACAGGTTTCAGGGAAATGCCGATGAGAAACTAATGAAACACTCGCGGCACGTTGGATGTTTAAGCGCAGCGGGTAAAGTGAATTCCCATTCTACCTCGGCAAGACCACTCCGCTATCGAAAGTGTAGTTTAAGAGCTCGTCAGAGACCAGCATTTTACCCAAATCAAATACTATTAAAAGCAGAGACAGTGCGGAAAAACAAACGGACAGGAAATTTCTCTTCAAGGTGTCCACCGGAACATTAAGATTCTGAGTGAACTCCGCGGCGTTCAATGGGTGACTGCATCAGACAATAATCCAGGCGCTCCAGTAATTAAAATGATTTAAATTATTTGAAGTTAGTATTACTATTTGGTCCTCCCAATGAGATTATTTTCATGCAAAATATTGATTTATACCTGGACAAGGTATATAAATGCATAAAATAAAATAAAATAAAATAAAATAAAATAAAATAAAATAAAATAAAATAAAATAAAATAAAATAAAATAAAATAAAATGAAATGAAATGAAATGAAATGAAATGAAATGAAATAAAATAAAATAAAATAAAATAATTACATAGATAATGAAAAAAAGATGGCATGAAATATCACTTCAGGTGTTATTTTCACCCAACTAGGAACGACACATTGATCTAATTCTGGTTGTGATTCTTTCAACATGTGTTCCTCACCAAGTCTTCTTGTTTCTCAGTCATTTTTTTAATTTTACTTGTCAAAAAAGTTTCTTTCGTGTCTTAGGAAAGGAAAACATGGAAAACACGGTAGCGGCTGCTGAGTGTTTTCGACAAGGTTCTCATTTTCACTTTGCGACAGGAACCCTCTGTTCTGCTAGAGACCGGGTTCTCATGCACCCAGGCCGCCGTGCAGTGCTCTCACTCCGAGCACAGGGATCATACAAAAGAGTCTTTCTGTACCCGATGATTAACACACATCTCACCTTCTTCTCCAAAGAGCGGCGGAATAAAAAGAACAGAAATAGGATGATAACATCCTGGACTCTGTTCCGACCTGTCATTTTTCTTTAAAAACCCATCCAGTGGGACGTTAAGCTACATGTTGGCGCAGCACTTATTGCTTTCACCTCATAGCAAGGAGGTCCCCTGGTTCTGATTGGCGCTTGCACGTCATGTGTTTGTGTCCTCTTTGGTTCTCTGTTTCCCTCCTTCGTGTCCAAATGAGAGGGTGAACGGTTGTTTGTTTTCAATCCCTGCAATTCCCGCGTGCACGGTAGGTGATATACTGTAGATGATGAATGACTGAATGAATGAAAGGTGGGAGTTTTAGCGATATTACAAGCTGACCGATATTACAAGCTGACAGTAGTTTCCAGAGCACGGAATTGATGCCAAATTCATGACTGCTAGATGCCAAAAATATATAATGAAATGCCCATTTGGAGCGAAAAAAAAAAAAAGGAAATGAAATGGCTTTTAGGGATTGTTTACCTTCTTTCTTCAGTGATTCCTTTTACCTGCAATTCTCAAATCCCCCTTCTTCTCTGCCACCCCCCCACCCCTTTCTGAATGGAGTCATAGAATCCGCCGTGGCTCTTGGTTTTCTCGGGCTTGGCCTACAAAAGATTACCGGCTCAGTTCAGCTCCGCCGTTTGAGGGAGTGCGCCTGGTGCGGCAGCCAGAGTCGACCCCCGAGCGTCGCGTTACCTGCGTCTCTTTTGATTCACGGTTGCAGCCGCAGAGACTTGGGGGGTGCAACTCATCTGAAAACCCGACGGGATCCGGGTATGTTGAGAGGTAAATAAATCAGAGTCTAAATTTCAACAGCGTGATACGATTCCCCTGGCATTTCTTATAATTATTAATATTTGTATTCTTTCTTTTTTGTCTTTCATTCAACTCTTAATAACCGACAAATTACATTTTTTTTTTTTCCAGGCCAGCATGGATTGAATGTAGTCTGATAAACAATAAGAAGGGAGGGTTGGGGGTGCGATGGGACCATAGAAGGCACAAAAAGGACGGCTAAAAAAGAAGAGAAATCCGTGTCGAAATCTTCCTGTCGTGGCAACTGGACTTGAAGTTCTTCACTTGAAGACGTTTCCCCTCTCTTGCGACCGTCTCCTTCAGTTCTCATGATGCAGCTGAACAGTAAAAGTTCGAGCTAACCTAGGTGTCTGACAACCTCTCACCCAAAGAGTGATTCATTCATTAAGATTACTGCTTATCCTGCAGTATTGCCGCTGTCACTGGACGATATTAACAGCTGTTCCCTCACTCATTTACGTTACGTAAGGACATAAAGCTATTCACCCTCTCATCCATACGTCACATAAAGATGTACAACCATTCACCCTCCATTCACATTTCTGTACGATTTAGGGTCGCCAATGGACGAACCGCGTGTTTTTGGACTGTAGAACCCATCGTGCCAGAAAAGGATTTAATCCTTCAATGATTCTGCCAGCGATTATCCGAACCTGAACAAGTTACAAGTTTGTTGGAATTACAGCGGAGCCTCCGCTGGACTTGATTTGCAACAGGAACAGACTCTGATTCCAGCTGGTCGGATTAAAACGCACCTCGTGGTGATTTTAGCCATGGAATTATGCACAACGTGGGCACCGACAAGTTCGTACTTCTGCCTGGCACGAAAAAAATGTGAAGAGACACTTCCCTCGCGAGCGAGCGACGCGGATCGACTGAATCTCCTGCCGCCCCGCGTCTGTTTTCTCACCATAACGTCGATTCGAGGTCAATAACAGCCACGTCGCATCAGTGATCAGCCGTCCGACATCAATGATCAATATTCTGAAACACTTTCGGATCAATACAAGGCGCATCTCCGGGAGGAGCTTTGAAAAAGTCGTCGTGCAGACCAAAACTTTCACTTCATGAATATGCAATTTGATTATAATTTAATCATCTGGAAATCCAATCGAAGCCAATCCGTTTCCTTCATCTGGCCCGCAGGAGTTTACCTGCAACCCCGGGAAGAGTCTTCCTCCTCTGCTTGTTGACACCGTTCACCTCCTCGCCGTCTACCGTTCCCCTTTTCCGACTGACATTTTGTTGTCGCAAAATCACATTATTCAAATGGCGTCATAAATATTTATGGCGGGATATGAGGGGGCCCCACTGGAGGCTCTGTGCTCTCACCTCTCTGGCTGCTGTAACTGTCCCGGACTAATTACATAACTGAGTGATAAATAAACGAGGGGGGATATAAGATTGCATTTATGGTTTCTGTGGTGTGTTTGTGAGTTGTTTTCTTTTCTTTCATTTATTCATTTAATAATTCATTCGTTCATTACCTCGACTCTACTGAGCTTAGGGTCGAGTGGGGCCGGAGCTTTTCCCGGCTGTCATCCGGGATCTCTGCCGGACCGGCAGAGACGATAAACCTTCACCCTATCATTCACAAGTCAGACGGAGACTAACAAGCATTCACCCGCTCATTCACATGTTTGGGCAATTTAGAGAAATCCGTGCAGACTGGAAGAACATGCATACTATGGAAGAGAAGACGGGACCATCCTAATTAATTAATTTATTTATTTATTTATTGGTTTTTATTTTTCTTTATCGAATTATGTATTATTTTTTACATCCATTAATACATTTGTACTGTTCACATTTTTATTAATAATTAATTAATTTATTTATGTATTTATTTTGTGAATATCCATTCATATATTACTACTTTTCACATTTTATTATTTATTTATTTAATTATTTATTTATATTCATTCATTCATTTCTACGTTCACATTTTTATTAATTATTCATTTATTTATTTATTTATTTATGCAATTTATATATTTATTTTTATATTTATCTCCATTCATACATTCGTACTCTTCATATTTATATTTATTTATCTATTTATTTATCTGTATTTGTTTAATCTTTACTTGTTTATTTATCTATAAATCTATCCATCCATAAATCTTTTTCTATCTATTTATTTTAATTATTTTTATTTGTACGTTCAATCTTTTTTTTTAGTTAACTATTTAACGTTTTGCTTTTTTAAAAAATTTTCTTCGCTCTGACCTTGGGTCCATCAGAAAAGCCAAGATGGACCTATTTTAGTTTTATGAATTCAAATAAAAAAATCAAAAATAAATTGAAAAAAGCAGAAAAAGTCTTGAATGATTGTTTTTACAAGACAACTGGGACGAGGACACGGCTCTGACTATTCCACCTCACGATATGTTTCCATAAAGAAATCACCATCGCAGTTTTTGTTTTGCATTGTGGGATGCTGTCGTCACCGAATCACCCGCCATTGACCCGCGTCCACGTTCGTATTCAAATCAGTTTAGCCGTATTTTGCGGTGGTGCAGCGACTCAGATATCAGAGGAAGGGAGATATCTGCCAGGGAAAGGATTAAACACCTCAGCTCCAAACCTGCAGAACATTTGTTTCACTCTGCAGTTTCGCAAACCGTTATCTCATTTCGGTCTAAGTAATTATCCCTGGCTGGGATATGTTTACAGCACTAATTCAACTCGTGTCCTTACTTACTTCCAAATTACACACAGCCGCATTTAAGATCCGTCATTTTAGAAATGTTTTTATTCTTCCCTTGTGGTTGAAAGGTTTTTAGAAGTCCATATCCGTTACCGGAGGGCATTTCAAACCCATTTTTTATTTTTTTTTTTGTCTAAATTTGTGAATTTCTTCTTAAAAGTATTTCTTTATTTGGGCTTCGGTGCAATTCTGTTTCGTTTTCTCCCCCGGTGTGACTCATTTGAGCAGATAAGAGATACGGACTAAATAATTCAGGTAGCTAGACACAGTACAGTACGCACCCGCGGATGTGGAGGAAAAACAAATCAATTATTACGAGAGATCAGGTGGAAAAAAAAAAACAAAAAACGAATGGATATCTGACCTGGACGTAGAAGGTGTACATCCTGCTGGATCCATAGGAGGGATCCATGGAGGGATATAATCATGATAAAAACACAAATAAAAACAAAAAGGATCATCGTAGGACAAAGACTAAGGGCCTCTGCGGGATGGCGTTATATTGATGCGAAATAAAATAAAAGGCCCGCGCCGTGTTTACAGAAACGCAAGCAGAAACATGATTACGGGTTAATTTCATTCGAGAATTATTGCAAAATATATTATACATGCAGCAGCCATCGCTGATTATCGCACAATTACCACAAGTTGCAAAGGGAGATTGTTGATTAATCACCTCCTTGGAAATTCCAGTAGGTGATCAAATAGCTGGATATATCCGTATATTTCAGAAGTTATTGCCGTCTGTACGACTTCTGTTTCCTCAGTGTCTCATTTTCAACGAGTTTCTGTTTTTAATCGCATTAATCACTGCAATTTGATGGCTCGAAATTGGGATGTCGATCGTACTTATTCTTGAATCTAGAAGCATTTTTACACGAACAGGTCTTGGATTTTTGCTGGCCCTCGGAGAGAAACTCTTCTTCTTCCCTCCAGAAAGCAAACTGAAACCAAAACACATCTTCGTCGGTCGGAGCTCTGGAGGTTTCGGCCGCTCACGCATGTCAGGCTCCACCTTTTACGTCTGCGCTCCTGCGTGCGGAGGCAGGTCACGCCCCCACTATCAAACAGCAGAGGCCGGGATAAATAATGTTAACGTGCACAGACGGAAAGCCCTCTAACCAGGGGGACCCTGTCAATCACGTGCCCTTGCAGAGGTTGCCGGCGCATCCCATTAGCGGGCTAAGTATATGCGATTTGCTTCACTGAATGATCACAACTGTGTGATAGCTGAGGGGTAAAGGCACCAGGTAGAGTAGATCAGGACTCACCCAACGGGGTGACGGGACGCACAGTTGGTTGGAAGTCAATGCCTCCGAAAGGCCATCGCCGGCAGCCAGCTAATGGCCTCATCACCATAAGCGCTGTCGGCGGTGACGTGTTAGTTCATCTGCTGGCTCGCGGTCGATCCTCGGTGCGTCCGGCAAACCATCTGCGCCGCCAGATCTCTGTTTCTCTCTCTGTCTGAAACATGACGGGTGGATGTCGGAAACCGCAGCCAAAGTACACCAATGTTTTTTTTTTTTTTTTGCTGGGACTTTGTCGCATTTATAAGTTTTCCTTCTTTCAGGGGAGGCCGCTGTCAATCATCTGCCTTCATCAAAACCGATCTCTCACGCCGACTAGCTCCATGTCCTCTTCGGCTCCATCCACAGAGCTCCTCCCTGGTCTTCTTCCAGGTCCAACCTAGGCATCCTTGTTCCAATATATCCGCGGCCCTCCTCTGCACATGTCTGAAACATCTCCAGAACATCTGCTGTCCCTCTGATGGATGATTCTTGATCCGATCCGTCCTCCCCACTCCCAAAGAGAACCGCAACATCTTCCTCTCCGCTACCTCCAGCTCTGCTTCTGCTCATTTCATCAACGCCACTGTCTCTTAATCAGACAACATTGCTGGTCTTCTACATACCTCCTTTTGTTGAAAACAGGTGATACAATTGAATCTAAATAAAAAAGCACAGTCTTCACTGAGATAGATGTGGGGATTTTAGCGCTGAACATTCTGCTATTCTTGAAATTAATGGATATTATCATGATAAAAAGCAGGGTAATAAAGTTGATATTATTATTATTAGAATTAATAGTAGTAACATATATTACTAAGAATTAAATGATAATAATAATAATAATAATAACAATAATAATACAACTACTATTACTACTACTGCTACTACTACTACTACTAATAATAATAATAATAAAAATAATAATAATAATGATAATAATAACCATCATCATCATCATCATCATAATAATAATAATAATTGGAAATTAGATTATAGCTAAATCACAAAAAAAACAGGCTAACTTGCTAACCAGCTGGTGTATTTGGATGATGAAATACGAAAAATACATTGTTATATTTCGAGCTCCAGAGCCAGTCTGCAACAATAATCCTACCGGCAGTCGCTCATCAACAGGATATAAAGTCTTTCTTTGAACTCTTCATCACAAATTCTAGCCTGAACTTCATGCGGGGCAGGATTATGTTTCGGATCCAGCGGCAAATCTAAAAGTAGGGGGGGCCGGAATCGAGAAACTTTTCCAGTTTGATGATGTCAAAGAAAAAATATCATTGAGTATACTTAATTGATGAATCGGTCAATTTTTATTTTTTAAGCACACAAAAAGTTGGCCTATTTTCCAACTTTCAAACTTTGGGTAACAAAAACATGACCATAAAAGGCATTGATAAAAACATGATGTATCCACAATAATTTTCCAAATCGATTTATGTTTTCTGTGTATGCTAGAACAGTATTTTTTTGTTTTTTTTAGGAAATAATCTTAACATGGCAGGATATTCAGAAAGACATCCATCAAAAACCTTTAGCAATAAGACTGAACTAACTCAGAATAAGTAGATGCGGGTAATTTTATTACCGCGTGATTACTTCAAACAGAGCTCAGACGAGGCTCTCCGCGTAATTCAATGGCAGCTATTTGATCTCGAAATCTAATGCTAAACTTCTTTGTTCAGCCGCATAAATGATGTGAGAGCAGCTGGCGGAGAGGAACAAAAGGACATATTTAAGGGTGAGGTAGGAAGGTGAGCCTGGATGTGAGAGACGGAACATATTGTCTCTCAAGTCGGCGGGAACTCGTCTTCACCCGATTCGCGCAATTAAAGCCTGTTAGATTCTCCGCCAAGTTTTCAGTGGCTCGCGGTTATTCCGCTTTTAATAAGCAAATTTAACGGCAGATCTTCATCTTGTTTGTCTTGAACATTGAAAGAAAAAAAAGTCATTGATAAAAAAATATATATTCCCATGTTTTTCATTTTATACATATATTACATGGATAAAAAATATGTGAATATATCTTTTATATATATGCATAAAATATTATGAGGTGAGTGCTCTGTTGACAATGAATGTGTGAATCATTTTACCGACACACACAAACACATAAACACATAAGCACACACAAACACACACACACACACACACACACACACACACACACACTCCTAAACTCTAACACAGGTTACAGACATGACAATTGAGGACAAGCCGAAAATAATCTATTTGTGTTATTAATGCTATTTATGTTGTTCATTACTTTGCGTTTATTTATTCATGTATGTATGTATGTATTTATTTACTATTTATGTTTTTTTTTACTTATTCTCTTTATTTGATTGAATAAATCTATCCATTTGTTTGTTTATTCATCCATTTATTTATTCATTCATATATTTATGCTGCTGTCTGTCTGTTTGTTTTTATTTGTGTATTTAAATAACGTTTACATTTGTTTATCTATTTATCCATCTATAATGCCTGGAGCTTCATGTGACCCCTCCGTCCATTTTGCTCTTCCTTCAACTCTTCAAACAAGGGGGGGGTCATTTTTTTTCTTTTTTTTTGCGCCACCCGCCACTGCTGCTAGGCAACACGGCGGAAGCATTAGGTGTAATAAAAGCGGGCGACGCCCCATTAATTTGGTTTAAAGCTGCTGAGTGCTGAATCGAGGAGGAGCACTTTGATTTCTGAGGAGTGTTCCTCAACATTGTTTCGTCGCTGGAGCGAGAAAAACAAGTAAGCCGCGTCGTAAACCTGCCAATGTAAATCACTGCCACATTAAAAAACAAAAGGTACGTCATTTATTATTGAAATTTATAATGACCAAAATGTTGAATATTTCCTTTTTCCTTCGCTTTCAGAGGATCCAGATGGACCGAACAGTGTGTTTCTCTGGACAGCGGCAGGGACGTTTTGAATACCCGAGTTATAAAGAGATCACATCTATTTCTCAACACTTTATCTCATCTTTATTCTTGTCCGGGACTCATAGGGAGACGCCTGACTTGCTGAAATCTCTCTCTCCAGGAGTTCGCTGACTTGACTATTTGGGCCCGATGAAGGCATTTCTCGCACGTTTGTTCTTCAGCACCGGACAAAAAAAGCGGTTTTCCCAGACTTTGTGGACCCGCTCTTACGGCTAGCCGTCCACCACGTGCATGCTGGAGAGAAAAGAAAAGAAGATGCACGCAAATAGATGCAGCCCACACGATGGAAATATGCAGAAAGGGAACACTCCCTCCCCCATATCCCTGTGCATTGTTCGGGGTGACCCACGGCTCCGCACATCGCACACCCACTCTCCCGACACAGAAGCTCATTCTTCGTCAACAGCGTTCCTTTCTCCCTCTATTGCGAACACTTTTTTAGCTGCCGGTCTTCCACCGATGACCCGCGGGAGCCCTCTCTCACTCGCCGCGGCCGGATATGGTATACCGCTATCTTTTTAAAAATGGTATTATGAAATTGTCAGGACACATTTTTAAAATTGATTTATTCATCGTTTACACTTGCACTATGATACTGAATTGACATTTAAGTTGATGATTCAGATTTTATTCATTCATTTGTTTTTTTAAGCATGTAAGGATTCGTGTTTTGTGCTTAAAATAACTTAAATAAAAAGGCGTGTACACACACACACCCACACACATCACACTCAGCACGTCGCCTGCTTGTTTAATTTTTAATTCATTCATTCATTTATTCATTATTTATCTATTATTTTCCCTCTGCAGTTTGCTTGACGAGAAACTCTACAAAAGATGGAACGAGAAGGCATTTTGTGCGATTTCAATGACTTATTTGTTTAACACCAACGTCTGAATATTTTAAATTGTTACGTTTGCGTTTGAATTCGTACATTTTGATCTCAATGTGATCAGCAGCAGGTTTGATTCAAAGCAGATATCACTATGGTGACATGACCCCCCCTGCGTGGTTACCCGCCTTTAGGTTATTGAAATTCCCAGGCTGAACCTGACATCATCTTGCTCACCCTTTGAACCTTTAGCTGTCAGCAGGACAGAATTCTGTTCAATGTTTTCTTTACAGAAAATTAGATCATATTTTCTTTGACTGTTTAATTCAGGCCGGCGCTATATTTGTTAGAAATTGAATATTTCTACATCGAACCTGATGCACCTTTGGTCCCGTGGGGTACAACAGCAATCTGCATGGCTCTTATTCCCCAACGTCAAGGCTGTGTTTCGTGGCAATGGACAAGATCATGTCCAAAAAAGATGCATGAACTTATTGTTTGTCTAAAATTTACATTTTAATTCTTGAGCAATATGATTAGTTTTGTTGTTGTTGGTGGTGATGATGATGATGGTGATGGTGATAACAATAATGATGATGATAATAATAATCGTAACAGCATAAATGATAATATTACTAACAACAACAACAATAATTATAATAATAATGACACTGATAATGACGATAATAAAATCAATTATGACGATCATTATTATTTTCATCATTATTGCTATTGTTAACAACAACAACAGTAACAGAAATAACAATACGAATAACGATGATGATGATGATGATAAATTCAACGCAGATGAATATCATTATTATATCTGTTATCATAATTATTGTTTATCAGCATCATTTTCATCATCATCATCATCGTCATCATCATCGTCATCCTCATCAGTATTATAGTTATTAATGTTATTATTACTGGAATATAATGATAATGCTAATAATAGCAATGCTAACTGATAATTGGTCATTAATAATGCTAATGCAAATTAATAATTGCTAATTAATAATGCTAATGCTAATAATAATAGTAATCATAATCATCATATTCATGGAAGTATCATAATGATAATCAGTTTCATTATCATCATGATAAACTCAATATTATGGACTGGTATTCCAGGTAACGGAAACCAATAAGAATGGACCGGTCACCTGTCAATCGCTGATATCCATACGGACAGTTTAGAGCCCTTATGACCCATTGCTTGTTTGTGGAGAGCAGAGGTGATCTGGAGAACCCAGGTGGGCGCGGGTAGAACATGCAAACTCAGTCAGCCACAAAATCAAGCCAGGGGCCTTCTTCAGAGCTTTCACGTTTAGCACGATTTAATCTGAAGTCCAAATGATTCAGTGCTCCATTCCTTCCCACTCTCTCCTATTCTATCACATTGATGTGTTGGTATAAGTGTGCACGTTTTAAACAGTTCCTGGCTTGAACCTTTATTTCTCCCATATTTTTTTTTTCTATAGGCGTGAGCTAATAAAGCAGTGTCAGCGGGCTCACTTCAAGCATCGTCACTGTTCAAGCCCAGAACACTCCCAGCACGAATGCATCTGTAGAGAAGGAACTGGAGAACCTCATTTCTGTGGGAGCTGCTCGCTGAGGCATAAAACCCGTTAAAAAAAAGCAATAACAAAAAACTTTACCTCTGTCTGTTGACTTGTGCGCTCTCCCAATTTAACACACCAACATGTCAATTTATGACAGCGATATTAGTAAAATGTGTGATGGGGTTAATCTCGGACTAAGCAGGTAATCCTCGTGTGACCGGGCAGTGTAATTACATAGTTAGATCATTAACTTTAATGAGCTTCCGGGCCCTGTGGTCTCACTGGGGTCTTGTGTTGTAAGCAAGAATTCTAATCTATTTTCCATTAAAATCGCCTGGAATAACTTGAAAATTCAATTTAGTGGGAGCAGACACAGGTAATGAAAAAAATAAAAAATAAAAAAAATAATAAAAATAAAAAAGGATAAAACAGGAAAATAAATAAATAAATAAATAAAATGTGACTGAATAATTATGTCAACTTCCTAAACTCAAAGTTGGATCTATACATTTTTGTTCTTTTTTTTTTGGGTTTTTTTCTCATTTTTTTTGCCCGGCAGTCGTCACCAGGGAGATGCACTGTGTGTCTGATTACTGCGCGGCGTCTCACATCTCTGGTGTAAATACCAGCCTCTCCTTTTGATCTCCGGTGCAGAAATCCCGCTGGGATTAAGAGTTTTGGGTTTGACTG
>CAAKHD010013136.1:168437-183437 GCA_901007705.1 Fistularia tabacaria | reverse complement strand
TCAAGGTCACCCCTTCTTCTTCTGAGATCTTTCTCTACTAAAAGCCTCTCACTGCCCCCGTGTTCTCCTATGGAAGCTACATATTGAGCACAATGCTTTTTATTCGACTTGTATTTGCTTTTTGAGTTTGTGTCTTGTTCGGTGCGTGTCCCAACCCTGCCAAGGCGTTTCATTTCCTAGCTAGAAAAATTGGTGCGGTTTCCATCGTGTACTGACAAACCAGGTCAGCTCAGGTAGTACCCCCCCCCCCCCCCCCTTACGTAATTGCCGGGGCTATTGAGCTTTTTCGGCGGTGCCGAGATCCGTTATTAGCATCCGACTGAGCTACGAGTCCAGTTAATTGCAACGTGAGCGAGCAATCGCGTTGACATGTGGGTCCGGCGAGTCCCCGTGGGAGGACAGTGATATGCACTCTGTTTATAATCAGCAGATTTATACATTTACACCCAACGTGGGCTCCAGACCATGCGACTCCCACGGTGTAATCTAAAATGTACATCCCTCCACGAAGCCGAAGAGGGAATCGTCCGTGGACACCTCTCATTGGGGATACAACGGTGTGATGGAGGAGCGGCGACAAAAAGCCGAAGCTGAGCAGCACGAACATGATGCTCTGGAACCCCCCACCAAAGAGCTTGTTCTGCATCACTGATACATTAAGATCCCGACGATCTCCGCCTGCCTGTCCAACATCAGTTCAGGCCATGAACTCGTGTCTCATTCATTCATTCACTCATTCATTCATTCCTTTTTTTTAGCGGAAATGGTCCAAACGCCACCCTCTCATTTGATTTCGGTCACGTAGCAGCCGCTGTCGGATCGTCCGGATGGTTGAATTTCTAAATTCCGTTCATCAACCCATCCACTGATCCATCCGTTATGTATTCTGCTTATCCTGCACTCAGGGTCACCATTGGGCAAGTGGCGGGGTTCACCCTGGACCGGCGGTGAACAAAACACCCGTTTAAAGAGGTCTATTCCATCTGACGCCAACTGCTCTGTCGCTTTTATTTTTTTATATGTCTATTGCTTTTTCGGCTTTGTCACTTCTATTATTTCTTTTAAATATTCTATTTGTGTATATCTTTAAATGTATGTGTGTCTAGCTGTCAAGAAAGGCACCATGAATACAATTTATTATTATTATTATTATTATCAAAAATGTTGTTATCATCATTATTATCATTATTATTGGTATCATTATTATTATTATTATTATACAACCATTCACCCTTCAATTCAATCATCATATAAAGACATGCAACTAGTCACTCCCTTATTCACAGGTCATAAATTTACCCATGGGAATTAATAATGTATACATTATTATTATTTTAACCAAATCACTGTATTTCACTCAATAAGTTGGAATTGGAGAAAAAAAAACAGAAGTATACTCATTGGACAACTTTAAAAAAAAGAGCTGCAAACTTCCTATGTGATTGATTTCGTTCTTGGTTTCAGCCTAATCTCACTGGGGGGGGACGTTCCTCGTTCAGGGTCAGAGCCTTTTAATTGTCGAATTCCATTAATCTAGATTCTCAATGTGTTTTGAAAAAGTAAAACGTTGGGAAAAATAAAAAGCACAAAAAAAAAAAAAAAAGCTGCCAAATATTGAGCTTGGCAACGGTTTCACAGAGTAGGAACGCTTGATAATGAAAATAGAAACACAGAAGCGCTGTCATTCCCAGGTACCATCAATATTTACCGCTGTAAAACCCCAACTACGCCTGCGGGAGAAAGCGGCGTAAGTCAGAACGATGTCTGAGCGGGTTCCCTTTGAATTTCTCGCTGAACCTGAAGCATCAAAAGTTCCTTCTGCTAATATCTGTTTTCACTGAGCAAGTCAAACATACATTGTTTGATCTGTTCTCACTAACATATTGTGGAAAACATTTAAACTCCTCACCCTGGATATATTTCTTTTTTTTGTTTTTTGGGATGGTGAAGTGATATGATATTGAATAAAAGCATGTGATGCGGGATGTAGAACAGATCAACGCAGGAAAATAGAAAAGTTTTTTTTTGAAAATACTTCCTAAACAATCATACGTCTTGAGTAAAGTTATTCGAGACTGGAATGACGCCAACAAGAGCCCACACTCGCAGGGTAATTACAGCGGACAAAACCATCGTGGCTAAAAGTGCATTTTATCGGACCGTTTAAAAGATGCCGTGTCCGTGTCCTAACATGGTGGTTGAGATTCACGGAAGATATCGACTGTCATCCGGATCTGGATAGATTCTGAACTTCTGTGAGAAGCGAATCCTATACAAATAAAGTCATACAAAAATGAATGAATTAATGAATAGATAAAAAGCAATAAAAAGCTGCATGATAGTGCAGTGGTTAGTGCCTCTATCTCACAGCAAGAGAGGTCACTGGTTCAATTCCATGCCTGTGTGGAGACACTAAAATGCCAAGACGTATGGGTGACAGAGTGAGGAGTTGGATGTCTCTATATGATGTGTGAATGAGAGAACGAATGATTGTATGTCTCTATGCGATGCATGAATGAAACAGTGAATATCTGTATCTTTCTCCATGATATGTGAATGAATGAGTGAATGGCTGATGTGTCTATGTGAGACGTGACTGGCAGAATGAATGAACAGTTGCATATCTCTGCATGATGTGTGAATTAAAGAGTGAATAGTGTTATGTTTCTATATGATGTGATTGAGAAAGTGAAGGTTTGTATGTCTCTATGTAATGTGAGGATGAATGAGTGAATGGTTGTATATCTTTATCCAATGCATGTTTTAGAGAAAAAATAGTTGCATGTCTCTGTACGACGTGAATGAAAAAGTGAGCCGTTGTATGTTTCTGTATGACATGTGAATGAGAGAATGAATGGGTGTATGTCTGCTTGATCTGTGAATGAATGAGTGAATGGCTGTCTGTCTCTATGTGACGCATTAATGACATTGCGAATAGTTATGTGTCTGTATGTGATTTGTGAATGAGAAATTTAAGTGTTGCATCCCTCTGTATGATGCTTGAATGAAAGAGTGCAACATCAATGAATGAGTGAATGATTTCTTTATCCAATGCATGTTTTAAAGAATGTATAGTTGCATGTGTCTGCGTGACATGTGAATGAAAGAGTGAATATTTGTATGTTTTTATGACGCAAATTACAGAATGAACGGTTGAATTTCTACATGTAGTGTATGAATTAAATTGTTAATAGCTGCATGTCTCTGTATGACATGTGAATGAAAGAGTGAATTGTTGCAAGTCTCGATTTGATGAATGAATGACAGGGTGAATAGTTATATGTCTATATGATTTGACATGCGGATGAAAGAGTGAATAGCAGTATGTTTCTATGACATGAATGAGAGAATGAATGTTGTATGTCTCTACTTAAATTCTTAATAGTTGCATGTCTCTGTCTGACATGTGAATGAAAGAGTGAATTGTTGCATGTCTCAATTTGATGAATGAATGACAGAGTGAGTAATTTGTGTGTCTGTATATGATTTATGAATCAAGGCATGAATGGTTGAATTCCTCTGTATGACGTGTGAATGAAAGATTGAATAGCTGTATGTTCCTACGGCATGAATGAGAGGACGAATGGTTGTGTGTCTGGTTATGACGTGTGAATGAATGAGTGAATGGTTGTATGTCTATGAGCGGCGCTGTGATTAACCATTCCAAGGTGAGCCGCGCCTCTCGCCCAGCGACAGCTGTGATAGCCTCCAGCAGCCCCGCCTGAGTGAACGATAAAAAGTATAGCTATTGAACGAAGGAATAATGCAATGGAAATGGAAACTCTTGAAATGAGAGGGGGTGAAGAGGTTCTGTGTCGCCCTGAGGATGAAGGTGCACATTAACAAAGTCAGACGCCGGTTCCAAATGATGTCTAACTATATAAAGCAATTTTATATTCGATGAAAGTCACGGGCAAAATGATATATCGAATGGAAGATTCATTCCAGGATCCAATCTCACGGAAGTCAGACTGAACTGATTAGATATATTTGTTTCATCAATACCTTATTGATATGTGCGGGCCACCTAGTAAATTAGCCTGGATTTCGCTCGTGATTTACACTTCAATAACATGTTTATGGCTCAAACAAGTGGCCGCGTATTGGCTCCGGTGTGTCCACAAAATAAATACGACCACAGGAGTCGATATTGTGCTGAACAAGTGCTTTGAACACGTCTCTGCTCCAGCCGCTGCTCCCGTACAGCGTGACGCAGAGTGTGTGTGTGTGTGTGTGTGTAAACATGATGTAAGGGTCGGTGCTGTGGCCGCACACTGTTTAAAAACACACCACTGCTAACGTGGAAATAATGTATTCGGTTTATTTACACCACGCCGTGACTGGATTAGTACCGGCTCAGAAGATTCGGCTTCTTTTGAGGTTGGGCAGATAGTGTGGACCACGATGGGACGGGAATCGATAGTGTCTGCAGTAATTTCATTTCAGAGAGCATGCAGAGGCCGTAATGATTTCTCCTTCAAGTTCCTAATAAGGCTGAAATAAAATGGATGGAAGCCTCTTTATTCGTCTGCCCAAATTTAAATTTCTGGAAATTCACAATTGAAGGTTCAAAAGCTTCCCTGCCTCATTAATAAAATAAAAAAATAAAATAAGATTAAAAAAAATGAAAAAAAAAATAAATAAATAAAATAAAATAAAATAAAATAAAATAAAAATGTTTCATCCCAGCTGAATTGACACTCTCCCAATCCACACGCAGACTTTCACAGGATCTCGCCGTGTCTGTCATTTCACTTCTCCCCAAGCCAGCAGCTGTTCTCAAGGAAGAAGAGATATGACTCGGATAAGTGTGAAGATCCTTCCTTTCAATACGATACATATATCTATATCTATATATATCAGGATCCTGCCAACACCTCTCCTATGTGAAAGATGTTTGATATGATACTAAGTGGAAGCCTGGAGAAGTCCTCTGGAAGTAAAAAATCCTTGATTGCTATATGGGCAATGCACCGATGTATCGGCGAAGCAAAGTATCCATTGCCATTGCTATGGTGGCAGCAATTTATATCAGTTGTGTGTGTGATATATGTGTGTGTAAATCCTAAGGTTGCCAGGGCAAATGACCTCCGGAAAGAGGTTGCTAAGGAGATCATGTTATCTTATGTCAGGAAGAAACACTTTGCTGTCTCCGGGAGCCTTGGACTCCCTCTGTACGGCTGTCGATGTTTACCACCAAATGAAAATAAGAGATGGAATGTGAGGAAGAGATCCGTGTGAGGTGCCACGTGGGGAATAAATAAAAAAGAAAAAAATCAATAAATAATGAAGTCAATTCATAAATAAATCTCAAGTGTGCTTAACTACAAGCAGTGAAATAGCATGAAATCATTTGAAAAAAAAATGCTGAAAAGACAGCAGGCATTTGATGAGATCCATTTGTTTTCTGTCAGAACAATGACACTGACTTCACTTCACCCAGTCAGGCTACTGGCCAGTGACGTCCAACTCACTAATACAAAACATTACATCATTGAATTGAATTGAATTGAATTGAATTGAATTGAATTTAATTTAATTTAATTTAATTTAATTTAATTTAATTTAATTTAATTTAATTCAATTACAGTCCACAAAATAATAATAATTAAAAAAGCAAACAAACAAAAAAAAAAAAACAACCACTTCAAAGAATTGTGATAAACATCTAATGGGCAGCAATGTAAGAGCATCTCATCACTGCAGCAAAGAAATCAAAATTTGATACTTTTATGATTTTTTTTCCAAAGAACAGAACAGCGACAATGCAAACTACTGTCAAATACAGTTAAGCCTGGAATTATTCATATCCCAGAGGAATGAATAATTTCTTCTCTAATATACTTCTCAATCTCCTTTCACTTTGCATGATATTTACTTGTTCACTTAAAATCTGTTGCGTGAAGTTTGTCTAACTACTGGCTCATTTTCAAATGACATTAAAAAATGTGAATAAATAATTCATGAACAAATATGGAAACTGTTACTTGAACTTGAAGATTTCAATACAGGGAAGCAGTGTTTTTTTCAAAAAATAGAGTTGAGTATTCATTTTAACAATCGATACGGGTCTGACTGAGGGTACGGATAATGAAGAGGTGATGAGGCACAAATTACTTTTACAAACAGTCTTTCGGTTAAATCTGAAATTGTGGCATTTGCGCACTTGTCGTCTGAACTTCACAATTCAATCCCAATGTGTTGTTGCCAGACCGGCAGATTTTCAACATGAGACGTTGACCGGGCCGGGCTTAGATAACAACGCCGGGCCAGCTCTGCTTGGCAACGCAACATGGGAGAGGTGCAACCCCAGCCCTTCCCGAGATGAGGTGAAGAGCGAAACAGTTAATGTTTAAATGCGACAAGACTATTTTTAAGACATCTGCTTTGTGCTGTGCAAAGAGCGGAGTCTGTAATTTAACAGCAAGGTGTCAGATCGGTAGAAGGTCTCACTTGAAGGTGGCGCAAATCAACAAGAATTCCTCCATGGAGGAAATTGGTTTCAGGCACGAAAATGATGCCGGGCGATATTATTATAGATGCATTTTTTTCATGAGGATCTCACAGGCCCACGAAATGCAACATGCAGAAAGAGGAAACAGGCCAGTTTTATCCGTGCATGATTGCACGAGGAAATGTGACATTTCAAAAGAATCTCTGGGACAAAGTGTCTTGTTTTGTTTTGTTGTTTTCTTTTTCCCCTAAATGGAAGCAGAACTTTTACGGCCATCGCCCACCTAACCAAACAATCCTCCATGTAACGGCTGCTGGTTGTATGGAGATAACGGGCTGGAGACATCAAGAGCAAGATAAGGCACTTGAAGTGCTGTATTCCCTCTGCATTTGACGGCTGATAAAATTCACTCTGATGCGGATGTAAATGTACGAGGACCGGAGGACCAAACACCAGACCTGCGATATTAATTTGCAGATAAAATAAATAAAAATACTGTTATTTTGATGTCTTGTTGTTGGATGCGAAATGTTTCGCGCACGTGGATGTTATTTTCTGCCCTGAACCATACTGCAGTTCACTGTAGATTAAGTGATTGTGTTATGGAAGAGAGATACATCGCACAAACAGAAGCGTGGATTTACTTTAGGGTGAATTTTGGGTGAGGTTTTTGCTGGTTTAAGGCCTTGACTCTCTTTTATTGCCTTTTACAAATCTCATAAAGTGGATCTCTGTTGAGATCATATGATCCCAGTGTCCCCCGGAGCTCCATCCTGGGGCCGTTGATTTTCTTCCTCCATAACGTCTCTGCTCTGCCATTTCATCATCTTTTATAACTGTTCGTCTTTTTTCTTTAATCATTGTTGTTGACACTCAAACTCTCCTATTCCCACGCAGATGCATAAACTTTTGGAGAACATATTTTCCTGTCTCTATCCGAGCTTTAACTCTTCAACTGCCCTGGGAAACCCCGGCCTTCTGCAATGACAAAAAGACCGCATTCAGCCATTGCGCTGCCAAAAAGGTCAGTGGCATCCGGATCTACCAGTTTTGCTGCCCCCTCCCCCATCGATTTTACCTCTCAGAATTCCAACACAACCAGTGAAACCCCTCTTCCATAATTTTTAAGGTGCAAGCCAAACCGACAGTTTGCCGAGTCTTGATCTGCGATTATTTTCAACAAACCTCGCGTCGCTCCCCTCTTGCAAGGAGACCATCGACTTCCTGTCCATGCAAATCATACTCCAGACACTGGTGATCAATTGTGCGGCCATACATTTAGATGGTTTCTTTATTTACAGTCCATGTCAGGTTCCCTCCCATTCATTGTTTTCTTGACTCGTCCATTCATGCATGGTTTCAACAGCCACTCATCCGAGTCGCAGTTCCTCTTATACCTGGCACCGACTTGGTGAAATTACTCCCTTCCTTCTGACGGAACAACCAAATTATTTCCCATATTTCAAGGATGACTGCCGGTCACAAGGCTAAACCCGGCTTTTTTACAGTTCGGCTCTATCTGCCGTGCTTCTCGACTCTGCCGGTTCTTCCTGACGCAGCTTGTTTTTGACGTACATGTCGACAAATTCGCCTCAAATTAAACTTAAAAATAGCACAGTAAACTCGCAGAGCTGAAAACACGTTGTTCTGCTTGTTTCAAAAGTGTTTCACTTCTGCAGACTCAGAAAGAAACTGTTCAACCGTTTTGGAGATGAGTGAACAACAAAAGTAAATTTAACAGATGCCACATGTCGCTAGAAATCAACAGAAAACTCATGGTTTTAAGGCATCTCTTCCTTAACGTTTTACAATTTGGTACCGGGAAGATCACATTTCTGGCTCAAATAGAATAGCAAAAAGACAGGTGGGCGCAGAGGTTAGCGCTTCCAACCTCAAAACAAGACGGTCCCTGGCTCAATTCTGAAAGGGGGTCTTTCTGAATGGAGTTTTCCCCCCGTGTCATGGGTTTCCTCTTGTGTCCTCCTGCAGGCCAAAAAAAAAGCAACAGGGGACACTAAATTTGACTTGAATTGTGAATGAGCAGGTGAATGTTTGTATGTCTCCACATGAATGTGTGTGAATCAGTGAATGGTTGTACGGTAGAACCTCTGTTTAGGAGTGTTATTTGTTCTTCTTGGTGAATGTTCGCAAACCGAATAAAATGTCCCATCAAAATCAATGATTAATTCGAAAATCGATTGATTCTCCAGCCCCCAAAAAACAAACTGCGCTCTTTTGACACTTTTAATGGGTTCATTTGTGGCAAAAGTCCTGGAAGGAATTCAAGATAGCCTTAATTATTACTGTGTTTCTGATGTTCTTTCTCTTCTTGCCGGCACTTGTACCCGGCGTTTCCTTCACTAAATCAGTAAAAAGTAGAGCCTTCACACATATGAGACCCTCGCTAACGCTATCTCCAGCCAGCTGTCTTTCATTAATCTAAACTAACAATCACTTTTCTACTTCTTGATATGAGACCTTTGCTTCGTTAACTTAGTCGCCCTTTTAGCCACATCAGCTGTCTTCAACGCATTTTTGTTCTTGTGGATTGAACAGCTGGTTAACTTAGAGATGTTGCAATGCCAGGCGAGATCTGTAACACCAGCACAACGCTCACAATTAGCTTTTATTTCTTTCTTCAGATCATCTGTAATTCTTAACCTCTTCTTTTCACCACTATCTCAAGCACTTTTCCACTTTTTTGGGACCCATAAAGAGGGATAACTTACTGAAAAAAGCACAAAAAAAGTGTTCTAACAGGAGAACACAACGATGAACGATGTAAACAACACAAAGTAGCACGCACGACTGCCGCTACGCTACAACGCCAAAACATGGAAAGCCTGTGAGTTTATTTGTTTGTATGTCTGTACCCCGAGGCTTTTCGCTGCTCGATTCAAAATTTGATCGAAAATTCTGTTCGTAGGCTGATGTGTTTGCAATTATGGCAGCGTATGACATGTGAATGAGGGAGTGAATGGTTGCATGTCTCGATATGTGGCCCTGTCATTTACGGGTGAACCATGCCTCTCGCCCAATGATGGAAGGGAGAGGCTTCAGCTCACCCGCAACCTTTCACTGCAGGATAAGTGGTAGAGATAATGAATGAAAGCATGAATAAATGAATGAAACGCACCTAAAGCGGACAACAACACACTTCCAACGCCAGTGTCTCCTCAAAATGTTGCACTGTAAACAGAAAAAAAACAAAAAATCCCCCACTGTGTTTGCTCGCTTCCCCCTTTTGCCTCGACAGAGATAAGGCCTGACAGAAATGCCGGGATATTTTCCTGTACCGCGAGTTTTAATCTCGCCCCTCATCGGCACGCGTCACGACAGAGCAGTTTATTCCGGCAGTGCGTGGCTAAACCAATCACAGCGAACACAGTGAATGTGCCATTTATTTCAATTACCTTCCTCTAACATTCCAACCATTGATCAATGCCGATCTAAGTTTGCCGGCAGAAGCAGAGGCAGCGCCGCGAGATGTGTTTCTCCTGGAGTGATGGCACTGAGGCAGACGAAATGAGATCACAATGAAAACACGGAGAGGTTAGTGCTGACAGATATTGTCAAATGGAAATCTAAAATCTAAAATCTTCACGTCACGTGCTGATCTCAAATCCGTATTTTCTTTAGATAAGTCCCCTGGAGCTGCTTTTGGTGGACGCATCCGGCACCCTGTCCTCGCTCCCCCGGCTAAGCCCGCTCCCCGGTGGCGCTGAGCAATAAACAAACGATCAAAGCTTATCTCCTTAAAAATGCAACCCTTTTTTTTTTTCTATTTCTAGCATGATTACTCATCAGAGCCTTTTTTTTTTTTTTTTCCAGTCACCCGCCTGTAGATTACATCGCTCGCAGACTCGCAGATGTAATTTTCTCATTTTATAGATTTAAATAATCAAAGGTGCCTTCCGCGGGATCACCGGACTAATTATACAGCCTTGATAGCATCTTGCTAACAGTTCCAATCACTTGTACTGGACTCTGAAGTGTCTCCCTTTTGCGAAAAACCCCCGCGCTCTCCATCTCAGTGGCCCTGTGCTCAAACAGCGATGTTAAACTACCTTAGCGGGGTTGTCATTATAAGGCATACAGGACCCGCTTCACAGCCAGCGAAGACACAAACAGCCTCATAGAGAATATATGATGTTAAAATAATCTAAAAACAGAGTGACTGTCTCTTTCACTTTGGGAATGATACGCAAAGGATTTCCCCTCCATCTCGGACCAATGACATTTTGACATAGGGTACCGTTTAGCCAATCCAGTCGCAGCTGTCACGTGTTAAAATGGCTTCGCTGTCCATCATCCTGACTTTCTTCTTGTCGTGGCAACCGGACTTGGATTTCTTCACTTGAAGATGTTTCACCCCCTCATCCGAGAGGCTCCTTCAATTCAGAGCTGGAGTTCGGAACTGAAGGAGCCTCTTTCTTCAGGGGAAGAAATTCAAGTCCGGTTGCCACGGCGAGAAGATTTCGACAAGAATTCACAAAGACCTGGATGACTCAGAACCTCCACAGGCATCATGACTTCCATGTTGGCGATGACGTTGGGTCACAGTTCACCTCCTGCGTGAAACGTCTGAGCCGCCGAAGGTTTCATACGTGCTCTCGATTGGTTGTGGGCTCACTGAAATACAGATCGGTGCAATTTTCTGCAATATCAATTGAGAAATTAATTAATAAATCTAAAGTAAATGACATCATGCAGTTAAATCTGTTCTTTGTAGGCGGTTTAAATATTTTTCCTTCAAATGATGCTTTAACCTAATGTGACTGCTTCTATTTACAGCTCCATCTTTGCCACGAAAGTTACTCATAAAGTACAACTACCAGCCACTTGGAACATCCCCGTCCAATCACAGACTAAAAGGCCATGCCATACGAACTGGTACTATAGTGACTGAGCTCTTGAATCAAATGGATCTGTTGGCTAAGACGTTTCCTTATGAGCTCCCCCTGCGTGGCTCAGCCATGGCTCCATCCAGATTTTTAATTTCACAATATTATACCACAGAGAAAATCTGAGCCGAAAGAAGCCATCTGCCTCCGAATGGCTCCAAACTGGGCATCCTCAGAGGAGCAAAAAAATCGGGGTTGGCGATCCGTCTTTGGTAAGGCAAGTGCAAAAATAAAACTTTCTATTCTGATAAAGCCTGTCGCCCAAACAATGAAAAACAGTTATTCCGTCTTCACCAGTGCATCGAAATGTGAGGCAGTGCAGACCAGCCTGTCCGGAAAACTTTCACAGATACGAGTTGAAATCCCAGTTAATGTATGCAATGGGCGTTTCTAATGTTTTTGTGGAGGTTCTCGGTCATCCGGCTCATGGTGAATTCTTGTCGAAATCTTCTTGTCTCGGCAGGTGGACTTGACTTTCTTCGCTTGAAGACGTTTCATCCCTCATCCGAGAGACTTCTTCGCTTCGACTGACCTATGGGGAATTTCCGAATATAACTGCCAGGATTTTGGACGGGTCTATGTGATGGTGGCCCGTTACGTAAATGGAAGAGTTGATCAGCAGAAACTAGGTGGGAGGGGGTTGTCATGCTAATGGGGGTGTCGTTCGTTGGGGACAAAGGCGCATTTTTCGGAAGTACCTGGATTGGAATGTGAAGAGGCCAAGGCAGACAAAGCAGTGAAACCTGTTGGATCACATGGACTGTTTTAATGTTCTCAATCGTTCATTCATTATCAATACAGCTAATCCTTCTATCGGGGTCAGCGGGATGCCAGAGTCTATCCCAGCTGTCATTGGGCGAGAGGCGGGGTTTACCCTGGACCGGTAACCGGTCAGTTGGAGAGACATCTGAGGGTTCGTTCCTTCGGTCACGCGATTTTTTTAATGCATGCCAATGATTGCCTTTGGACTATGGGAGGAAACCGGAGAACCTAGCGGAAACCCACACAGACACGGAGAGAATATACACACTCGACAAAGAAAAGTCCCTGACAAAATCGAACCAATGACCTTCTTTCTGTGAAGCGGAAGAAACCACTGCACCACCATCATCTTATTTATGAAGTGTAGGGAAATTTAACTCTCTCTATTTATCTAAATATAAACATTTTCCTACTTTAACTTGTCAGTCCTTTGATATGTGAAGTTTTTGGGGGTACAGTGACATGTATGCTTTTCTTCTTTTATGTATTATTGGCCATGTGCTGTTTCTTCCTCTTCACCCTGATCTTTTATGTAGGCCGTCCAGAATTCCATCTGACCTTTTTGCCATTTCCAAGCAATACCGTGCAACATCCCCCCCTGCCCCACGGTGTCCTGTCATGTTCTGACCAAGACAGAATCTACGGAAGGCCATTTCTGTTTTTCACCCCCTCATCTCATCCTTTGTGGCTCCTGCGGATCTTCAAGCCTGCCTTGGAAAATCCCCATTCAATCTCACACAGCTGTGCCTCTGTCGGCTGCAACATCTTGTTCCTGTCTAGTGGCCAGAGAAAAAAAACAAAACAAACAAGAGCGAAAATGAAAACCACTTTTTCTTTGTCCTCGGTGTCATTTCTGTCCAGAAACGTTCCCGTCACCTCAGCTTCGCTGGTTGACGGCTGCTGCTCTGCTTGGTCTTGCCCAGTAGGACCGGGCATAATTCACAGATCAATTCACAAACTCCCGGGTGGTTGAAAATCGGCTGCAGAATACAACACGCCTGATGAGTATTTCCTTATCACTTACAGACATTTGTCTTGCACGGTGGGAATACGCAAAGCCTATGAGGGATTGAACTCAAAATTGTACATAAATCAAATTTGAATTTGGGCACGTTGAAAGGTAATAATGCACTCTTGTCGCCAACACTGAAACTAATTTGTGAGGCGTAGAGAGGTTTGTCAAACAGTCAAGTAGGCAGGGTAGAAAATGTGCTAAAAGTGATTACAGATTTCTGCGACTACCTAAGAATAAGGTGTTAAATTCAGTGGTACTAATGATATGTAAAAGATCTTACATAGATACACCTTTTTTTAATGTATTTTATCTCCATTGTACTACACATTGGTCAACAATGATGTTTCTCAATGTGCTTTATAATTAAAAATGGATTGGAGGTAATTTGGTTGGTTGGTTAATGGTTTGGTTGCTTGGTTGGTTGGGTAGTTGCTGGTTATTTTGTTGGTCGATTAGTAAGTTAGTTTGTTTTTGAATGACAGGAGTCCATAGAATCAGTTCATTATTTTTGAATGAAGACATGGAGGGCAAACTGAAACGTGCACATGTGTGTGACGTGTGTTTTGAACATCCGGAACGACATTGTGAAAAGCTCATCCCGATGATACGAAACCAAACCACCAAATTACTGATTCAGTGTGACACGTGTTGGAAGATCACAACAACATCTTCATTCAGGAAGCGTGAGTCTTATTGACGGCGAGGGAGAAGCTCTGTTAGTTTAGCAAGCTGTCCCTGGACCCTTCCAAAAAAAAATTGAGCTCATGGAAAGGACAATATTAGATGTGTGAAGAATGAAGTTCATTGAATAACACCCTAAAGAAAAGCAACATACGATATAAGTTGACAACGTTAATGCTGGAGAAGTTTCATTCATGGCTGAATGTCAAAAGTTGCAAAACAAATCTGTGTAAAAGGTTAATATTGTTCTGTAAAAATGTGGGAGAAGGGGAAAAAAAAAAAAATTCGAAGACATGAGATGCTGTGACGAGTCTCAGCCTATCAGGCATTTACTCCGGCGCTGTATTTAATACACTTTAATACAGATTTGGAAAAAAAAATACTGTGCGAGAAGATGATGAACGGAAGGTCCCTGATGTTTTTAGATTTTGCAGTGAGAGGCTCAGGGCAGAGAGAGAGCTTTATAAATGATGAAATTCTACAGTCAGAAATTGAGTCGTTTAGTTTAAAAAACACACAGCCAATCACACAAAAGTCAAAGTCAGCTTCAATTTCTCTGCATGTACTGGACATGCAGAGGAATCGAGAAGACGTATCTCACAATCCCACGGTGGCATGAAGCGAACAAAATATTAATGATAGGTTGCAAATAAAACCTTAAAGTGCACTATTACAGGAAACAGTAAACATTGAACTATAAGGTATAAAGTGTGCGCAGATACAAGCTGCTGGTAAGCTGATAATCTGACAGACATTTGAGGGCATGGAGACTGAAATGTACGAATATGTGTGATTTGAATATAGAGAGTACCAGCAGAGATTTCTATTTTTCTTTTTGTACAGTTTAGTGCAAAAGGTCAGTAAGTATATGTCAATCTGCATGGAAGAAAAACAATCCAAGCATTGCAACTAAAAGGGAGCTGCCACAGCCGGTCATGAAGACACAAAAGCTTCTCTTTTGAGACCTTTCTCAGACATTGTCTCTGTATGTTTCGGACCCAAACGTGGCACGAGCCTTTTTGAAAGGCCAATCACGTTTAAAAAATGTGGAGGCAGACATCACACAGCCGTTTTTTTTTGTTTTTTTTTTGGGGGGGGGGGGGGGGGGGGGGGGGTTGGGGGGTGTGCCCCGGGCCCCGGGGGTTTGGGAAAAAAAAAACACCGTCTTTCCGTGGGATTTTCCC
>CAAKHD010013136.1:157780-168417 GCA_901007705.1 Fistularia tabacaria | reverse complement strand
ACGTGTGCTCTTCCGATCTGGGAGGGGTTGTTGAGGATGAGGCACGTGCTCCTGCAGTTTCAGAAAGTACAGACACCGTCATTTCCTGGGTAATTGCCCAAGAAAAAAAATAAATAAATAAAAGAAAAAATATGGTTGACAGTGAGACCACTTTGCTGCCGCAGCAGAGGCATGAGTCATTGACTGTAGGATAAAAATAAAAAAAAGTACCGCTCGCTGGATGGGTACAGCCAGGTGAGCTACCTGTTGTTAACGGAGAGACTATAAACCTCCTTCAAGCCGGGTCACGTGCTTCGATGAGGCACGGCGCCGCACCGCATAACGAAGCATCAACAGCTTGAAAGAGCATTTCTGGAGATCAGAAGAACATGAAAAAGGAGAGGTTGATCACTCTCAGAGCTCCCCTCCGACCACCGTCCTCAACTTTGATGCAGCTCGGCTTGATTTAGGTCTGATGGATTGCCTGGGGTCCGGTGTGGAGGCTCAAGCAGATTGGCCGTGCAGGCTTCAGCAGCTTACCCAGATAGTAGATTTGAATATTCAGCTAAGTTCGTGGGGACCCGCATAGACGAGCGGCTCCTTGTATTTTGTGGGATCTGTGTCGCCGCTGCCTCGAAAAACCAAACTCAGAGAAGTCAGACATTCCACCGTATAGACCGTCTTCTTTGTTTCCTTTCTGCTTTTCCTTCTAGTCTGGCTTCTCTGACCCTCTCTCCAAAACATCTAACATGTGCTGTCCCTCTGACGGACTCATTCCTGATCCTATCCATCCCTTTGCTCCCAAAGTTAACCTCAGCATCTCCATCTCTGATTATACCTTATGGACCATGGGTGTCAAACTCAAGACCCGCGGGCTGGAATCGGGCCCACGGACGGGTTTCATTCGGCTCACAAATCTAAAAGATGCCAGATTTCAGGAGCGAATCAAACAATAGGTACATTAAAAATAGTTAATATGCCATGATTTTACCCGTGTGGCCCATTTGAGAATAGAACTTCCTCACTGTGTCCCCTGAGATAAAATGAGTTTGAAAGTTTTCTACGGGTTCTTGAGATTTAGCTCAAAGCCCAAAGTTTCCTCATGGACAATTACTTTCATGTTTGGTTGATTTGATTTATCATTTATATGTTTTGGTTGGGAATAATGTTGCCTTGTCTTCCGATTCATCAGTGGGTTATAAGGAACTGATGCTCCCACTGGGGTGACAGATGGGAAAGAAACTTGTGTGGAGGTTTTCCAGCACTTTTTCCCCAGCTCTGCCCTTGTGCTGTCAGTCCGAGCACTTGGCCCCCAGGCCAAGAAAAGCTGTGGTAGGAAAACAAAATGTTCACAGCATAACTGTGTTCATTTTCAGCTTTGTTTCCTCAAAATGAGATTTTCTCTTTATTTTGACAGAAAGTTATTTTCAGCATTATTGATATTTCTTAAAGTTTGATGAAGGAAGTTTTTCGTATCTCAATCACATCCTGTCCAAATGAACTGCAAAAAAAAAAAGAAATACATGAAAACAAAATGTAGGGGAAAAACTATCAAAAATATTTCACATTTGACATGAAAACATGATTTTATATAACAACATACCATTATATGTATCCATCATATATATTTGTTTTTGTTTTTTTTAAGGAGAAATTTACTCGACGGAGATGCCTGAAAACAAGGTTTTATGCAGTAAACTAACAATAAACAGCAGTAAAATCCTGCAGTGTAACAATAAATAGATAAAAAGCTGCAGTGTCTCGTCGTGCCAAAACAAACAATGGTAACTCTAGAAATGTTTGTGTGTAAAATTTCAATTGCGCTCTTGATATATAAAGATATATACATACATATGTATGTATACAGTGGCTGCAAAGTTAATGATCACAGGTAGATTCATTTTCCAACTTCAGGGTATAAACTGTTTGTTAACTTTCTCCTGTTGGCGTGGGGGACAGACGGAGATTGGCCCGGCCGGCTGGCTGTCAACTGACAGAGAGAGGAACATGCAGTGTCCCAGCTGGATGTAGAGCTCCCACAATCCTCTGCAATGACTTACCACCTGGGTCACAAGCTCTGGAGCTTTCCTTAAGTTTTCTTAAACAGGGGAGTCTCTGCCGGGCTCTGCCGGCCACATCGGAAGTGTTGAGGGACCAAACTGAATACTTGAAAAGTTTTAAAACAGGTTTTTTTTTCTCTCCGATTCGGAACATGTGTCACAGAAAATCGTCGATTCTAGCCATGAAGTCGACACATTTTTGAAGTTTGGTAGATATTGAGTTGACTTCTTTTGCAATGATGGTTGGTCAGCGGTGAAGCGCCAGCCGCTCCCACCGTGCTGTCTTGCACTGGGCGGCTAAAGGTTGGCGGTTCGATTTCAACAATCACCTGTCCGCATGTCAAATCATGGCCCGGTTAGTGGCCTCGCATGACATCTCTATTGCCATCAGTGTGTGACTGTATTTGTGAATGGATGAATCAGTCTCGTGCTCAGGGCTTTGAAACTGCATAAGCCCCAACCGGCATAAGTTTAGACCAACTAGCATTTACTCATCTACCACACTGACATTGTGAATGCATTCGTGGTATGGAGACAATGCTGTTGAAGAACGTCAACATGTAGGTCCGCATTTCGAACCAGCTGATCAGAGTTTATAGATCAATGCTTTGCAGTGATGTCGACTATTATGGGAGACTAAGTTTTATCAACTTGATGCTTGAATAAAACAACAAAACAAAAAAACAAATAAAAATACAATGCACTTTTCCACTTTTTTTTCTACCACGTCGGTGGAGGAAAAAAACAATATCCTGTCATCTAAACATGTGTTTTTTTTGACAATGACAGATAAAAATATCGATTAATTAATTGAATAATTTATTGAATGGAAAGTTCATGGCAAAACCAATATTTTGTAGTATTATATTTAGGTATTGAGGTAATGTATACTCAATACCCCAGCTCAATACCCCAGCTCCGATAGCTTGATATGATCAGAAGTAAATCTAAATGTAACATCGTTCTGCATTTTCAGCGCATGTATCGTGGTCATGTTTGCTACAACTCATCAAACAATTCAAGAAAAAAAAAAAAAAGATTAACTGACTATAATCTGTAAAATAGTATCTTATAAATGGACGGTGTGACCATGTTGCCTTGGCAGGAGAAAAATATCAAATAATATCATCAAAAATACTATAGCGCTACTTGAAAAGCTTTAGAAAATCAAAAATAGATAGATAGATGAATCAATTCATTTATTAATTCTAGAAAAATAGGTCAGTATTTCAAAACTGTGTGCAGCACAGCGTCAGCACCAACAGTCTGTAAAGAAAGCATGTGATTGAGTGTAATGTCAGTGAAGGCCTGGAGAGAGTACAGCCAAAACAGTCGCTCTCTTGGGCTAAAAGGTAGCAAAAAGGTTAGGATGTTTGAATATAGGAGCTGCAAACCAAATCTGACCTTTGAAATATCACAACAAAATGTGCAAGCATGACTGAGATGAGGAGCTTGTGTAGCACTCGGAGTCGTAAACAGAATGCATGAAGTCTTAGAAAAGTTAGATCTTCTCAAAGCCCGACGGCGTCTGGTGAATGGGCGGCGTACCTCGCGGTCACTCTCGCGGTCCAGGTTCCCACGAGGAGTCCGGCCACAATCGGAGAAAGAGTCGCTGAGGAGTCGTCGCAAGACGGATCGAGCCAAAAGATTGGATTCACATTTAAGCTAATCTCGGCCCCACCCGGCAAACACCGCCTCTGAATGGATCCAAATTATCTTTAACCATGCTTGAGAAAAAAGAGCTCAGCCCACTACTCGCTGCGGAGGAAGGAAGTTTCCTGTGTGCCAAAATATGTCCACGAAATGCCCGAGCGCTTCAGAGGGCATGATGTATTTTGCGAGCTTTTCGGCGAATACATCTTGATGATGAAGACTCACACCTGTGTACCCCCATTGCTCCCAGAAAGTTAAGATCCCTATGTTTGTCATTTGGGAGATTCCCGGGTCTGTAAGTGTTGCTGCAAAACAACTGTGCGGGAGATTGAAGGTCTACACGGAGTTATGAATCTCATCAGTGGGGGGACTTTTTGAAGGAATTTTTCCATGGCATGAGCATGAGGAAAAGGGGAGGCTAAAAGAAATGCCGATGCCCCAGAAAAAAAATGGGAGATTATCCCAAATCTGGCCAAGGCTATATACCTACATTTACAGACATCTGTCTCCTTCCAAGAAAACTGGAAAAGAGAGGCACAGAGAGGAAAACAAGATGGATTTTGTCAGAAGGCCTTGCAGAGGCCAGCTAAAAAGGCATGGAATCAGTGGACCTGGAGATTGGAAGACTCCTCAGGTACGAGGCTCTTTGCAAATCTACACGTGTGGAGTTATTGGCTACATGTTGCAGCTGTGAGGTATTGCTTTATTATCTGTACGAAAAAGACGTCTTGGTTGAGTGGAACCACAAGCTGCCAATTAAAAAAAAAGTCTTTGCACCAAAGAGGAAGCAGGTGAAGATGCCGCTTTAGCAGAGAAGAGAGACATTCTGAATTGTTGCTAGTCAGGGAGGAGACTGCAGATTTTGAGCTTTCCTTGAAGACAGTGGACCAAGAATTGAGCACTAAACATAATATATATCCAAGAGGATGCATTCTATACATTCGGGAGGAACAGAACAGCGCACAGGGAAATGCAGTTATTGAAGAACATCGCATTAAGGACGCAGGCCAATGAAAGAAATGCAGTACTGAAATGAAGCCTTGATGGGCCCCGAATGTACGGCGTACCCTATGTAGTCATCGGGGGAAGTGATTCTCAATGTGCTCAATCCTGGTCATGTTCAGTCAAATAGTCCAGCAAAGATAATATTCCCGACTATAGAAAAAGAAATCCAAAAGAATCCTACATTTCAAACTGTCAGTGGTATCGCAAACAAAAGGACCACATTAAAAGTCACGGGTTAACACAGGTGGGATGTTTTAGTACAAGGGTCATTAAAAGATAAGCAGGAGATCAGAAACAATGTTTGTCTAGAGAGACAGGAAGGATGTCTGATCTACAAGCAACAGAAGTACTCAATGTACGAATGAGATAAACACGGTATGCTCGTGCTGCATACTTTATGGTGTTTGTTCATGTGAACATCAATGTTGCATTTGTCATTTTCATAAAGATACTGTGTCGGAGAGGTGTTTTCTTGATCCGTAATACCTCCCTCAGCTTGAAACGACTCAAATTGAGTTGTTACACTCAACCTTATCTTCTGCAGACACTTGTGGGCACATGTTGGTCCTTCCAGAGAAGCGGCGTATTTTTAAACCTTCCCTATTAGCAATTCAGAGCAGTTAAAAGTAGCACTTTTCACAATAACAGCCGAAGGGTGTTTGATTCATAGAAGTGTGTACACATTATCTAAATAAGTATTATTAAGTTCCTCTGCAGTAACTATGAGGAGCAACCGAGGCCACTGTACTGTTGTGTACTATTGGACTCGCTTGGTTACATAATATCTGATAATACATCTCACCAAACCAACTGTTTTGACCTTAGTTGACTTTCAGCTTTATAAATGAACAAACTGGACTCGATCATGTTTGAGTAAGATAGCTAAATATATTGATTGATAGAATATAATCATAATAAAAACAACAATAATATATAATAATACTATATAATGATATTTCTTTTTTTCTGACATTTTTAATCAAGTAAGGCTGGTGTCGAAATCACAGCGATATTCAAGCCTTTATTTGTCTTCAAAGTGACAATTCTATGGCAGTATGATCAAAATAATTATAATAATGGAGTGCAAATTAGCAGTAAAGTGCACTGTTACATTAAACTGTAAACATTAAAATATGAGTAATGAAGTATAAAGTGCACGCAGATACAGACTGCTATTTGACGGCATGAGAGAGTAGCAGCATATATATCCACATATCTATCTGTATGTCAAATTAAATTATTAGCAAAAGGCTTGTGTATTAAGCAGCTGCTGAATGGTTTCCTCTCCAGCAATGGTGATGTTATCGAGCCAGAAGAATGTGTATTGATACTGTTTTAATTATGGATGCCTGTGGTTGTAGGTGGATGATCCTCCGCAGAGCGCCACTCGAGCTCGGTCACTCAGACGAGCGTCGTCGTCATCGTCGTCTGTCACAATGAGAACCGCCTCGGTAGACGTCGGTTACTCGGAGTCCCTCTCGTTGTCATGATTAACCGTCATCTGTATTCCCCATGAAGAGCAATAGCCAGCCGACGCGACAGTCTCTCAACCGAATGCTTCTTTATAGCTTTTCATTTCGCTCTCTGCCATTTACAATGACGGAGTGGATCATTGAGGGTTACGCCGATGCATTAAACCGCCCTAACAGCCTTCTAGTTTTCAAAAAGCCATATCCAGCTGGGTCACAGCTAGTCCCATTCTTCTTCCGCCGTGTAAAAATATAAATAAATGACTCAAAGCAGAACGAATCCTCAGCCCGATGCATCTTTCCTCCGTAACACAACGATGCAAAAGAGTGGTGACGATAAATTAAGACAAAACTGCAGTCAAAAGACCAATGACCACTTCAGGCTTTCAAATTATCGCGCGACCCTCCTCCTCATAAATCGCCAAATACGAATTGCAATCAGTTCGGTCTATATCTTCATTGCCTGAATTAGAACCCAGGTCTACCTTAAAGTGCGCTGAGTGGATTTGAATTAATCCCAGGCACATTCAAATCGGCTTCTGCTCTTTATTTTACTGAAAGGGAGCTAAAAGGAGCACCGGGGAGGGAATGACAAAAGAGGTCCGGCCAGGTAAAACACACAATGGGAAAAATTAAGGCAGTAATGAGCGGAGGAAGAGAGCAAAACTACAACGGTAAATAAGCATAAAGAGGGATACGGGAAAAGGACAATGGGAAACCGACTGGAAAAAGCAAACAACAGAAGTTAGATAATGTGCAGGTAGAACGATGCATAATTAGATCGGCCTGGAGCCAAAGTTAAAATAAATAAATATATATAAAAGACTTTTGTCCCAATGAAAAACAGAGACATCTAACATCCAGCGGCTGTGGGTTAAACAGTTGTTGGTGCCGCGAGTGGAAAAGCACTGGGAGCGTTTTCTTTGAACCACATCTCTGGGACTTGACAAGTGAAAAGTGAGGATCGAAGGGGAAGTTACAGCTAACTGACGTGTGAATTCACACAAATATACAACAGGAACCAGCATGCTTGGAAGGAAACAGATGTCTTTTCCTTTGGAAAAAAATAGATCCATAGCCCTATGGTCTCACGATATTGCAATATTTCCGATGATTTGCTTGATCTCTTTTTTATTCTTTTATTTGTAATATGAGGTTGATCTTTAGGGGAATACAATGAAAATGAAGGTCATTTATATATTTATTTATACATTGATATTTATACATTCTTTTTCATATTTTTTTACTATATATGTATAATATATCTATATGTTTCTTTTATATGAATCAATTCAAACCTGCATCCAGATGTTTTCTTTGTATGAACAGCGCGCCAGGTGATGATACTTCCTGAGAAACGCCACATGTGGAACATGTAACTACTATTACTAGAAATATTCATTTGCACCAGTTGCAGTAGGCTTGTAGATTAAAATCAACTTGTGTTGGAAACTATTACGGTCACTTCGATTTACTCGTGTGTCCACTTGCAGGTGGTTTATGCAGGTAAACGGGTTTGTGTGAGATTATTTGTTTATTGCGGACCAAATGTAAAATCACAGATTTGGTCAAAAACCTATCAAGATGATGATGGTTTAAGTTATACATGCTGAATATATACCCTTACAAATCCAACTTTATCCATTTTATCTTAAAAGCCGATTCAGTTATCTTGGGAAATGGAGGCGAATGCAGATTTTATCTGGCTGTCAGCTCGGGGTGTATCGGCGTTGTGTACCGCACGCATGTGTGTGTGTGTATGTGTATGTGTGTGTCGAGATCACTTAGAAGCTCCGGAAACAGCTGAGGATTTTAGCTCTTATCAGTCTTTTACCTTACAGCAGGAACCACAACACATCTGTCAGATCTGATGGTGGCTCATTCAAAGAAACTCGAAAAAGAAAGCAATATGATGTGGCTTAGTTCTGAGACCGTCGATGTCGTGTCCAATATCTAACCGGGCGTGCTGACATTTGCCGAGAAAGTATTTAAAATGAGTGATGTCCGGGGATCTGGAATCTCCAGATCATTTGTTGTACTGATGTATCGTCATGTCACGTCATCAAAGATTGCGAAAAGGTGGGGTTCGGACGCCGGACGTGCACGAGAGAATGATCCGTGCACTGCAATAATCTACAAGCCTGCTGCAACCATGTCAAAGCGGCGATTTGATTTTGACAAAGGGGAAAGCATGTAATTATAAAAGCGGATATTTGAAAACGGTGGAAAGTGTTTTGCAAAATAAAGCCAGTTGGCCGTTCCTAACTTTACATTCTGTTTGGTGTTTTCTTAAATTAAATTAACTTCAATGTAATTTAAGTAAATTTAATTTATTTTGGTTTAGTTTGGTTTAATTGATTTAAATTTATTATTATTATTATTATTATTATTATTATTATTATTATTATTATTATTATTATTATTATTGTTGTTGTTGTTGCTATTATTGTTATTATTATTATTTCCTTCCCCACATGATTATATTTTAACATTATCCTAAAACCAAATAATAATATTTCAAAGAGAATCACTTTCTGATTGGTTGCATGACTGCTCCTAACAATGGCTAGTTATCTCAAAAATTGCAGGGTTGGCTGGACATTAAACCATTTATTTATAAAATATGGAAATGTCATCGTTTTATCCAAATTCACAAGTGTGTGAAAAGCACAAATCTTTTTTGGGAGGTAGCAGTAACACTGATTTCTGACCAACTAGTAATTACTGAGTTCATCACTGTCCTCCTTCCTCGAGGCATCGTTGACACACTAGTATTAGTGTGACTAACATTAGTTAGACGGCCCTTCGAACACGGACATCTCGACTCCCACAATTCCATCATCAGGGGTGTGAATTTGACATCACCCACGTAAAAATGTGCAATCTGATCCCCTAATGAACTTAGTTCTTGAGAATAACAAGTCTTGTGCAATATTTCTATGATACTTCCCCCCGCTGCACCCTAATGATTTATAGTTTTGAGTTAAATACTGAGCTGCACATTTAATATCAACAGCAACAACAACAACACTAATAATAATAATGATAATAATAATAATAATAATAGTAATAATGATAATAATAATAGAATGAAAACAACAACATTTAAACCCTGCTGCCACTTCCTGCCGGTGCCTCCACCCTTGTTTATCATCCATGGTTTGAAGGGGGCATGGACACGCATGGAGTGAGTGAAATACATAAATAAAATATAAATTGATTGAAGAAAAAACAAAATAAAAAGTAAAAATGTATACATATATCCTACTCGGATTTCTTCTTGTTTCTACAGCAGTGATGGAAAACACTTTATTATTATTATTATATTATCATTTTTGTTGTTTTTGTTGTTGTAGGTGTTGTTTTTACTGTAATTATTTTTTTAATTATCAGAATTGTGGTTTACTAATAGTATTACCGTTATCATTATTGTCGTTGTTGTTGCTGCTCTTCTTCTTCTTATTATTATTATTATTATAATTAATATTATTATTATTACACATTTGTCCCGATGTGTCCCTGACAGGCACACATAAAATGTGTCCATTTAATTGTATAATTCCTTTGTATTTTATCTCTTTTATTTATGTTTTGTCTGCATTATTCATTGCCTTCACAATATATTCTAGAACACATGCTAATATAAGCACAAGATTCCAGTGTGTATCTTTTGTTTTAAGACATGCTGTCATCTGCAAAGATGGCGGCCAGTAGCGAAGCACCTTACTGGACCGCGCTGCATCTGTGGGGTGCTTTCAAGGCGCTGCAATGCAAAGCCTGTGCAAAAAGCCAAAACCACAGTGTTTGCATCCTTACAAATAAAGGATGCGGAAGCAATCACGCAAATAGGAGGTTTCAAAGAAATGAAGACCAACGAACACTTCATATTCCCACTTCCCCCATAATTGTAAATTTTTTTATTATTTTTTTTTTTTTACAAGCACTGAAGACAGTCTGTTCCATCAAAAGTGTGCTGATTGAATGAATACTACCTGTTTTCAGAAGACAAATCCTCAACTTTGTTTTGACCGTAGCCTGCGGTGTGATACAATATGCCTACTTTAATAATACCGGGTGCAGGTCAAACATGCTCGACAACACCAATCACCTTTCAAGGCGCCTGTTGCACGTTGCGCGGTGAGCCGGCACAGCCCGAGATTTATTTATTTTATTTTTTTGAAGGAAGTGGCGGCTACCCTGGTGCCTCACCTCTCATAAGGAAACACACACACACACACCCGCTGAAGCCGTTCTGTTTCTAGTTGTGGATATTGTCAGTCTGATAGGCGTAGGGAGGATGAAACATGGCTTGAAGTGTTACCTGGAGAGGGGGGAATGAGCTCCCAGTCCAGCAAAGGGGGGGGGGGGGGGGGGGAGCTGCGGGGGAACCATCTCATTATTTTGCTAGCTGTAGGAGGCCGTCTGCGCTTCCCCGTGTTGTGTTATGGTCCGGGAAAAAAACTAAATAAAA
>CAAKHD010013136.1:127780-142157 GCA_901007705.1 Fistularia tabacaria | reverse complement strand
TCTCTTCACACGTTTTAAAAAACACAGGGGGGGGAGAAAGGGAAATTTTTATAATTTGTTTTGGTTTGGGGGGGGGGGGGGGGGGGGGGGGAATGGGGGGGGGGGGGGGGGGGGGGGGGGGGTCGCTGGGAACACACTCTTTTGTGAACGAAGCTCAGAAAAACAGCCTGTTCCGAAGGTAAGGGCGTCCTGACAGGGGCAGGAGGTCTGGTTTTCCGGAAAGAGGAGAAAAATATACGGCGGCGAAGTGTCCGGCCTCAAAAAACGCACGGGGTTTGACCTGCATGGATTTTTGTTTCTCAGACCTTTACTTTATGCAAAGGATGTATTTGTGCAATGCATTATTCTTCCTCTAGAATAACGACGACACGCCGCAGCGCTCCCTCCGCCGTGCCTCTGACCTCCAGAGCTGTTTCACGGACGGCGGAGGCACCCGCTCCTCTGTATTGTATGCTAATGTCTGCCGACGCGTCTCCTCCTGGTAGCTGTCCTGAATCTCTTGTCTATTTCTAGTGAAACGCATCCCAGTGGCTTCATCGCGCTCGCCCCTCAGCTACGTGTGACTCCGCCGAGTCTTTGATTTATGACTATTTTGCCGTATTATGAAAACACCGAGGAGGAGGAGGAAATGGATGACGTGGGTTTTAGAAAAGACAGGGCTTTCATTACAAAGCCAGTGATGTGGGGGATACATCAAGGTGGCTGCTTGGTTAAGGTTATGTTTTTTATTAATTTTATTTCATTTTATTATATATTTTTTTCCTGTTATTTTAGCTATGCAGTTATCCATGCATTAAAGGTTCAGTACAGCAGGACAGGAAAACTCAAAGTCAATTTCTAGGGAAACCTTGAATAGCGGTGTGATTCAGAATAGAGCTTAGCAGGAAAAAAGAAATGTCATCATTGTTCGCAAATAGTTTCATAAATTCTCCCAACTTTGCATTCCGTTTGTTGAAAGACAAGGTCAACTGATAAGCTACAAACAATTTCATCAAAAAATAAGTAAATCAAAATGAATTTTGCTATTAAGCTTTTCATGCACCGTTATAAGGATGATTTAGATTGCACGGAAAATGTTCTGAGGCTGAATTCAATATCTGTTGGGGAGACTGAAAGACCCATGTTAGAAACACTTTTTTTTCTGTAAGAAATAAATTTGACCCTTATCTGGATCATGATAAAATGCATCATAAAAAATAGCGGTTCTATGAGTAAAGTGAGCAATGAAAGGTGCAGATGGACTTTTCCATTGGCAGAAGACGATATCGATGCAACTAAAACCGATACGTCCGAGTGGGCGACGCAATGCAGCGGCCGCCCCGTGACTCTGTGTTTTACAACCTAATTCGACCACTCGATGCCTGATGTCTAAAAAGGCACTGCTTAAAGAATAAAATGAATAAATAAATAAATAGATAAATAAATAAAACACTGCCTCTGCCAAACTCATCACCCATCCTCTGCTTGCAAACACACAACCTACTCTTTCGTGCAACACATCAGAAAATACAGGGTGAGATTTGAGGTTGCGGTTATGTAACTCATCTGCACGAAGCCAGCGGCTGAAAAGGGTCTTCCTCTGTTCTGTCATCATCCAATGCTTATGTTTTTGAAAAACTTGAATAAATAGGTATGTTTTATCTGGTGAGTGAAAGTGTGTGTGTGTGTGTGTGTGTGTGTGTGTGTGTGTGTGTGTGTGTGTGTGTCTGGGCGGGGGGGCGTTGCTGTAGCGATCTGGTCAGTACAGTGACACCCCAGTAACCTTGGAGGAAGACGGGGGTGATTTTGTCTCTGCCTGATCAATGCCGTCTTGAGGGAAAGTGACTGAAAGACAAGTAGCAATTTGTGGAGACGAGACCAGAACATAGCTGCATGCGGTGAAGTGTGAGAAGGACTTGTCCAGGTAAATGTAGGTACGGGCATTTAACGTGTCGGAATGCCACCACAGTGAGCGGACACTGAAAACCGCCTTTTAACGAGGGAGGGGAGGAGTTTTCTTTTTCCACCGGCCGCACAGTTCATGGCATGAATGGGCAGCAAAACGAAGCGATGACTGTAAAAACAGTGAACTGCGCTGCGGTAACTGCGGCTGTGTGAACATCGTAAGTTACCAAGATGGAGCCATTTTCCTCACTTTAGAAAATAAAACAAAAAAGAATATGTGTACATATATATATAAAAAAATATACATATATATGCATGACATTTTTGATAATAATATGCTTCTTAGGATTCTTTTTGCATTGTATATATGAATGAATAAATATAGTACTGATAAAATAATATTATATATTAATCATATTAAATTGAATGTATATATATATATATATATGTGTGTTTGTGTGTGGATATAGATACATACACACACAAACACACGTATGCTTTAAAACATATGTTTCGATTCATAAACCATATATGTCTACAATATTTCAATATTTTTATTATTATTTGAAATGTTTACACAAAAGTTTATATATACAAATATATATGAATATATTTGTGTGTGTGTTTGCGTGCATGTGTTTGTGTGTATGTGTTTTTTGTATGTATGTGTATATATATATATATACACACACAAACACACACATGTTCAAGCTTCTCTGGACTTGAATAATCCTGCCATGTGAATAAATTTATCTGTACACACACACACAATTTTTTTTTTTTTCCTTCTGATACAGTTTTTATTCTATTCTCAGCACTATTGTCCAATCTTTTTCTCCGTTCTTTTCTGTCTAACATGTCATTCCAGGCATTCATGTTGGAGACCACCAGTGAGCAGCATCGCTTCTCATCCCTACTTTAACATGGACTGATGGATGAAATGAAGGATGACTCACTCCAGGAAGATCGATCACTGATACAATCCACCTCGGCATAAATCATCGTCGCTTACGGACAACTCCCAAAATTAACTGACCCAGCCATCCAAGGCATTATTACCTCTGATGTCGCTTCCGTAATCATTACTTTCTCAGAACGCCGATCCCGCCCTCCTCGCCAATGGAGGCTCGAGCAGTCATTCTTCAAAGAAAAAAAAAAAAAAACAGTATTTCTGAAATACTTTTAACAACAATGGGCATCCTTGAGCAAAATCAATAGAGACTCCCGGAGCAGCACACCCGGGAAAAACTGCGAGTGCGGTCATGAGAGGTAAAATAATATCACAGGATTCTGACGCCCACACGCACAAAAGAGAAGAGGAAGACAAAAGAAGGAGAAGAAGGACACAGTCGACAAAGAGAGGAGATTCCCAGGCGCTCACAGATACAAACAAAGAAATAAATACAAAACTGCAATCACGGAGCCATCTGGAAATAATAATACACTCCTTTCGCAATTAATGTTGTCTTCACTGAGGGGCGTCTCCCTGTTTCATAATAAACCCGTATCAGTCAGTTTTTTGGGAATAATGACCCTTGAACATTCTCATCGGGCTTCCCTGCCCAACAGGAAATCAACTGGAATACAAAAGTCCCTTTTGCACCTTCTCAATTTTTTTGCGGCTTGTCAGGAACGAGGCCGTTTATTTGTGGTGCATTCGGGCTGCACATGAACTAAGAACCGTTTTAGCTTCTACTCCGAGGCCGGCTCGTTTTACTGTTCCCTTCGAAGGCGATGGGTGATTGTAAATTCCAACAACTCTGCGTGAGGCGGGAAATATGATGCTACACATACATGTGTGTCAGTTAGAGAGTGTATGGTTGTGTTTCGCTATATTGGGTCCTGTGATTGGCTGCCAGACGGTTGGTTCAGGATGTAGGGCGGCCTCGCCTTTCTCTCAAAAACAGCTGGATGAGGCTGCAGCCCGTCTGTGGGCCTCAGTGCAGGATAATGAATGAATGAATGAATGAATGAATGAATGAATGAGGAATACTGTCTTTGGGTGAAATCAGCATCCAACTGTCTCATACATACAGCGACAGAGCAGAATATAAGAGCATCATTCATGACAAAGTGAGACAGAATAAAATCTTACAACATCAGATATGACACATATCTCTATATCTATCTCTCTATCGCTCTCTATCTATCTATCTATCTATCTATCTATCTATCTATATATATATATATATATATATATATAATTATAGTGAATAAAGAGACTCAAGTGGTGACAATTTGAGGAAGTCATGCGTGGAGGGATGTTACCTGAAACCCAGCAAGCTGTTGGTTTTATCTTATTTTCTCCTCCAGTGACTCTACAACAGGTTCTTCTTTCCCAATGTTATTTTTTTTGTTTGTTTTTTCTTTGCTTTACTACTTTGATATATCACCCTAAAGTGCAGTATTTGGTTTGCGAGGACTGTTAACAACTACTTCATATCCGAAATCATTGCAGGGAGACCAGATCCACTCACGTGGGTATTTTGATCCATTTAAAACTAAGCTAATGATTATATCTTTGCGAAGTTGTTTCAAAGATATTTTCTAGTTGTTTTCTTCATGTGTTTCCCGTGATGTGGAGACGCGAATCCAGATATTATTCGATTTCTTAACTATAAGAAAATCCCAAAGAGCCCTGATTAAAGGCAGGAAAATTGGGGGCCGATCGCGGGTTTTTATGTTAAAAAATAATAATAAAAATAAAAAGGAAACGCATGCACTTCCTATCAAGAGTCTGAATACCACATCGACCTATCTGGCTTTGTACCCAAACAGGCCACCTCAATCGATGTCTTACTATCTTACACATCAAGCCCCCATGCACCTTCATAGATCCCGGAATCTATACACCGCCAAAGCAGACACACACCTGCAAAGAGTATTCTTTTTTAAATTTTTTTTTTTTATTTCTATCAAAATTTTTATCGTGTTATTGAAGAAAACAACAAAAAGAAAAAAAAAAAAAAGAAAAAAAAACAGATGTCTGTGTGAGTTTGGCTGTGTGGGAGAGCTGAGTCGCGGACAGAGTCGCAGATGTCACAGCACAGAACCCACTGCAAATTCAATAGCCAGCCACACATTTATATGTGTGTGTGTGTGTGTGTGTGTGTGTGTGTGTGTGTGTGTGTGTGTGTGTGTGTGTTTGCGCGCGCTTTGCTTTGTGCAAAACAGGCTTGGCAATTTCAAACCACTCATTGAGCTCCTTTGGAACTTCATCCAATTTCAATATGTGTTATCCACAGAGGTATCATGTCCAAAGGTCCCCTGAAAGAATATTGGTATTTTTAAAGCAAAAAAAAAAGTCATAAACATCACACGCCATCGCCATGGATGCTTTAAGGTCAATGTCAAAGAGTAACCTCGAGTTCAGTCTTATATTCTCAAGAAAGGGGATGGAGAGAAAGAGCTTTGGTCCGACTGAGTGGAGCAGCTTCCCCTCACAATATGGTCCAACAGTTTGATGAGACATTGAAATGAGAACATCAACTCAAACAGTTCAGATATTCTTTCAGCCAAATCGTAAGGCGGCAAACTCTCAAAGCGCATACGGTTTTGCCATCTATATCGATGGAAGGGCCGGTGAGAGAATACGGCTAGCTAGTTTCATTTGTGCGTTCCTGGTTATTTAGGCGAAACACATCAGCGGAGAAAGCTTGGCGTGTCAACTGACTTTCGGCAGAAACAGGAGGTTTAAAAAAGACAAGTGAAGCCGTCTGAAACGTTAGTGCCACCAATGGGAAGCCTTGTTTAGCTTCGCTTTGTTATTGTGAAACACTTCCTTCATTTCTGGCTTCTTTCATGAGACATTCACCTGGAAATTCACTTCACTGCAGCTTTTCTTTTTTTTTTTTTTACGAATGACACAGTGATGTTTGTCTGTGTTTAGTGATCTTCAGTGAGCAATAATACTATTCCCTTTAATCCAGAGCAGTTTCTCCTAAATTTCTTTTACATTAATATGGATCTGACTGCTTGGTTTCTCAAAATGACCCTCTTGTGGACTGACAGGACTTTTTTGCAGTTCCTAGAATCTTTTCACAATTTTTTTTTTGTCATGCATTCAGACGGCCTCACAAACTAAATCCAGTTTAGCTCCTCCTCTGAGGTCTTTTTACGGTTCCATAGGAACTCATTTGGCGTAGGTGACTGGCGGAACTCGTAAGCCACGCCCATAAGCAGATACTGCTTGTAGTCCTTGCAGAGTGCAGAGCGCTATTTTAAAAACTGCTGTTCCCACTGCTCGGCTGATTTTCTTGCAAAGAAATGGGCAGAACCAGCCAGAAATGAACAAGCTGAGAGCTCCAAGCTCTTCTGGCCTGCTACGCCACAGAGGGGTTTGAGGGGTGGAACGTGAACCTTTTTCACCGAAGTAAGTACGGATTGGATTAAGCTAATGTCTGATTTCTAGCCGAAAGCAACTCTGATGTTGCAGCTGGAGTACCTTCCGACATTTGCACGGTCTGATGACCTCGGACCACATCTGGTACTTCTCCTTCCTTCTTCCCAACACTAATGGTACTGTGCCGTACGATCTCCGGATTCACACCTGATCAGGGTTCGCTGTGTTCGGCTGACAGGATACGGTCTCGGCTATACCGTATTAAAGATAATGAAACAAAAACAAACAAAAAAAAAATGGAACGCGTTTCTGTACCAAAGGGCCTGCTGGAAGGTCAGTTCTTCTCCGCTGATGATGCCTCATATCTTACAGCTACAGTTGATTCACCCAACACAACAATGATAGAGTTACCCCCTATGAGTGAAATTGCCGGGGGCTCCGAACGAATACTTGCCACTGCATCTAATGGCCAAACACCTCCCAGAAGATTCCTGTAAAAAACACAGCTATCGTAGTATCCCACTGCCTCACAACTAAAATGAAAAAAGGCTCAGCCTTTAGCCAGTACACAATACTGCCTCAAGGGCAAACACCTGCATGCGTTGTGTGATGAAGGGAGCGAACCTACCCAGGAATCAGCAGCATGGCGCTCACGCTTATCAACACTTATTGCGTTCCCAGCTAAAAGATATTATCGTTGCAAAAACATTGGCGATGAATTCTTTTCAAGGTATGCTCGCAAAGGCATACATATGCATGACTTTTCTAGAGCAAGGTTCTGCAAGCCCTTCGGATGATTTCTACTTCCTTTTTTCCATTTTTTGCAAACTTTCGGTTTGACCGGAAAATCACCGAGCGCGCACGGTTGTTTGGCCCCAAATCCCTGGCAGAGTCTAACACAGAGGGTTTCGAACACAAACGGGTTTGGAACAATCGCACCAAATCAGAAAGAGACGAAAAACACCGTCGGATCTAAAAATTCTTTTCGAGACTCGACGCCCCGACCGGGGAGCGAATCACACAACCTTACTTGTTTTCCCATCGGAGCTGGAGGAGGTCGTTCGCGGCACTTACCTGCAAAACAAGAGAGACAAAGTGCTTTTTAGCTTACAGTGAATTTTGAAATGTGAGCAATTAAAAATGTAATTAAATAAAAAAAAAAAAGTTATTGTTAAAATTAAGGAGTTGCAGCTGATGAGGGAAGAAAAAAAAATATGTACCGTATATAAATATATATATGCACTCACACGAACACAAACTGGGAATGCTTGTTAATGTTGTCTTTTATGAGTCCCTGAGATCCAATGCAAACCGCAGAATCATTAACTGCTTCTGCATTGATTTGAGCAGACATTGGAAACACTGACCGAGCGGAGCCTCCACCTCCTCATGCATAGACAACAAAGTGTGCAACTCGGCAGAAGCACGTAAACATGGGTTTTTATAAAGGCCTCGGGGCAGCGGGCAATCCGCTATTATTCGCTAAAAATGTATTTGTATCTGATGTAAAGCCTGCTGGCGCGGAGGGTGAGATAGAATTGGAAGCTCAAAACAACGTGCGCAGGGATTTTTTATTTACTTTCCAGACTGCTTTTCCTGCGCGGAGGTTCACCGTGGTGCTGGATCCAATCCTAACTGAGACTGTGCTAAGAGGTGGGGTTAACCTTGATCATTCATGGGACTGCAGCGAAGCTACCCATTCACTTTCTCATGAGCAGCCACAGACAATTTTGTCTTTAGGTGATCTCCGTCATGTTTTTGGACTGTGAGAAAAAGCTAAAGAACCTGGAGAAAATCCAGACGTTCACCTGGAGGCCACGGCCGGTATCAGAAACCTGCTTACTTTGAGCCAGCAGCACTAACTGCCACTCCACTGCTGTATTTGCATATTTATTGATACTTTTCTTCCATCGATGGACTTAAATACATTTGGAAAAATTGAATTTTAGATCGATAAATGAATGAAAAAGATTCTGAAAAAAATACATAAATGAAGAAAATATTCAAAGACACAATATGGATGGTTGTTCTTTTTTTTTTTTCTTGAACCTAATATAAAATGTGATATCGATACAAAAGCAAAAGGACGGGTCACTTGTATGAAACGTGTAAAAACTTAAATAAATGATAAATAATAAACAAATTACTGAAATAAATTAAGTAAATACATTTTAAAAATCCTGATTGGATGTCTTGGGATGACATTGAGATCATAAGGAATATAGGAACCCAATTAAGTGTCAACCTAGATTCAGTGCATGGTACCATTTGGACAAACCATCCCAGAAGGAAAAAAAAAACAAATCTTTCTATCTTCTTATCAGCTTCGAACTCTTGAGCCCAGCAGCAGCAACAGCAGCAGCTCCAGCTCTCCCGTTGCTTTAAGCTAAACTAAAACTGACACTTAAATGAACCGAAAACAACAAAAGCGGCAGTTTATCCGCCGATGGAACCCAATCCGACGCGCTACGTGCGCCAGAAGGAACACCGACACACAGACCGTCTACACAAACAAAAACCGACAAAAACCGACAGCGGCCGAAGCCGAAACTGTTGAGTTAAACGATGTGCCCATTTGAGTCCTCCATCCTATCGTGAAATGAAAAAAAAAAGAAATGAAGAAAAGACGAACGTGAATTTCATTTCTATTGAGGAGAAGTAAACGGATTTTGCAATAAAAACAAGAGCGTTAATTGTGCTGTGTTGAAAACTTTCAAACTAACTTCTCAGCGGCGTATTTATCGAGAATTCTCCTTTGCTGAATCGCATCGACGGAAAAGGTTTCCGTTCCGTCTTCTCGAGGAAATGGTTTAGCGTAAATCCTTCCCTCGATCAACCGTTTTTTCCTTTCTTTTTTTTTTTTTTTTAATGATCCTCTCTCGTGTTCCCGTTGAAACACGTCTCCGTGGCGACGCCTGCCGGGATCACTGCAAATCGACTGAGGGCATTTTGATGGGATTCACTCCGGGACACCACCGTCGGCGTGACGGGACCGTCTAATCGCTGGCGCTCTGCAGAAACGCTTCCGCTCACTGGAAACCCACGTGAACTATTACTAAGTAACGCGTTAACAATTGAAGCGTCCGTTAGCTTTTAAAGCGAATATCAAGAAGAGGGTCGTGTTGATAAAAACATGAGCGCAGCAGCTGCCAACGTTCATTTTTTTTTTATTTTCCCGCCGCGACTATCAAAGCACTTTCAGGGCTTGCTGGGAGTTTCTGAGCTCGGCAGTGTGTCTTTTGGGGTCTTGTACTCGCTGGAAGTGTTCAAGAGGAATTGGACGGTATCAGTCAAGGTGCCTAAATCGCGTTAATTGACTGCTTTCGATGGAGAAACGTTGGCTGCATACCAAAGCCCCCCGAGGGTTTTTTTTTTGAAATATTTTGTAAGTTGAGGGGAAATAAAACGTCCATGGGGGAAATTCTTTTGGAACTTCAGCCCCCAGTCCTACAGGGTTTTATGTTTTTTCAGTCATTTGTCATTGTTTGTCTGTCATGGTATCGCAGCGTGTCAGCGGCTCTGACTTTTGGAGGTATTTTAAATTATTCACTTTTTCAGGACGTTTATTTTTCTTTTAATCACTTTTTACGTTGGCCTTGACAGCCTTTTAGCGAACGTCTCTTGTTTTGAACCATAGCAGGATTTATCAATGGAAATACCGCTATCAAAGTGAATAACTGCACTCTATGGTTAGTCAAAGCTTACTGTTTTTCGAGGGTCAAACTGAAAGAAATCAGTACTCAAAAAGGGTTCATTTTGTTTCACCGTGTTTCCATCATTCTTTCCTTTCTTTATTATTTATTTGAGCACTTGAGTGACAAAGTTTAAACATACGTTTCCCTTCATACAAAAGGATGCAGAAGAAGAGCTCAAAAGGAGCAGGCAGAAGCAAAAGAGCTTGTAAAGGGCCTACCCCCTTTCACAAAAATTAGAAAGGACCCTGGGTACACGTCAAGTAAACAGACTATGATTATACATTATAAATTATTGGAACCATAGAGACTTTCCAATTTCAATGGATTCTTGTACCCGATGAAGACCAATACTTAGACGCATACAAGTGAAGCATACGCCTGTGTATGAGTGTACACATGTATGCATGTAGGGTGTACTGTGGATGAAGGACCCATACCAAGGCCCAGACACATGTTTGTGTGTGTGTTTGTGTGTGTGCGTGTGTGTGTGTGTGTGTGTGTGTGTGTGTGTGTGTGTGTTCCCATGAACAAGGTGAACGCACCCGTTTATGAGTGAAGGGATGAGTGTGCATGTGTGAGTGCTGGATTCATGAAACCCTGTAAGTAGTACAAAGTTCCCAAGTACATATTAAATGTATTGTAGTTCATCATATCATGAATAACAATATGATGAATCATAATAAATAAATACATAAACATATTGTTTCAGCTCCTACTTACGAAGCTGAGCTACCACATGGAGAAGTATAAACCAATAACATACATTATTACTAACAGTACAAGCTTGTCTTATTGAGCGTTGCCTTCCCCTTTGTGAAAACAAAAAAAAAGCTTAATAGATAAAATAATAAATACTGTAATACTACAATTCATTAATTTTCTGAATTTTTAAACACATTCATTTATTAAAATGTCTTTATTTATGTATTTATTTATACATACAATAGTACTATTGAAAATAACATTACTATTACTATTATTATTATTATCATTATTATAATTATTATTATTATAATTATTATTATTATATAAATTAATAAACAAAGAAATAAATAAAAAATATGTATTTGTTTATTTATTCAAACAATTAATAGATATTACTTTTTTTCCTTCCAGGGGTGCTTGAGTCTATCCCAGCTGTCATTGGGTGAGAGGCGTGGTTCATCCTGGACCGGCTGCTGGTCGATCACATTCAATCATCCTTCCCCCAAAAAACCCGACTTCCACCTTTCTTGCATCTTCCGCTCCTCTCTCCCCTTCATTTATTTCATCATTTATTCACTGGTTTATTCCAGTTTTATGTGGGGTAGTTTTTTGTGTCCTTTGGACTTTTACTGTTTCTTTTTTTTTTTTTTTTCATTTTCACTTCCTATGAAATTAATTCTATATTAAAGCTCAGCTGTGTTTTGGTTGCTTATTTTGAAAGTGCATAAATCTCTTGGCTTGTTTTATTATTTTTTTTAAACCAAGGCAAATCATTAATTTTGAATACCGTGCAAATAAAGCGACTTGGTTAATTTTCTATTCTTGTGTTTTTTCATTTCCCCTAAAACCGTTTGAGCAAAATCAAACGTCACGCCGTTCAATGCAAAATTACTCGCCGCTTTTCGGATCCCCAATAACTACCACATTATAAGTTTTCCCCCGAAACAGTTTCTATTAAGAGTTGCTCAGAGTTTTCAAAATTGTACCCAGAGGTTCTGTTTGGCAAGGCAGGTGAGAATGATGCAAACCTCAGTACTAAATCTGATCTGCTCACAAAATGTGGATTTCTGAGCTACAAAAAGAAATAATCCCGGTAGAATGAATCTAGTGCAAAGTGGAGATGTTTATTAAGAGTTTCTTCTAAAAGTGACAGATAATTAGAATACTTTATCCCTCGCCACTTGTCGTGGGAAACAATAATACAATGGAGCCCTCGGGCTGCTGGGAACTGTAACCGAACAACATCATTAACAGCGTCTGTCAGCGCCTCATTACAGGAGGTTTTATCTCCTCTCTTCTCATCTCTCCCCCCTGATTTGTTGACAAGATTTCAATCCGGTTTTTGATGATCCTGCGTCCACAGGTCCTCAATCCTGGTAGTACTCTGAAGATCGGCGGCAGACAATCCCGACCACCTCCGCCGTTCTTCCCTGACCACGTTCCTGGCACCGACTCACGTCCGTAGTTGTGACCGGATTGAATGAAAGACATTCACACCAATATATCGAAGCATTACCACTTCTTTTTCTTTTTTTTTTTTTTTGGCACTAATGCTACTTTGCACGGAAGAAACCATCATGCTGCTATTGCAACAAATACCATCATGGTACTACCTACTGACATTTACTCTAAACTGTGCACTGAAAAAAAACCAACTGCTGTTACTCTCATGCCGTAAAATATCAGTCTGTATGTGCGTGCACTTTATAATTCATACCTCATAGTTTAATGTTCACTGTTTAATGTAACAATGCACTTTATTGGTAATTTGCACTCGATTATTATTATTTTGTGAGTTTCAGGCCACCGTGTCATTGTGAGAAACGTATTCTCGATTCCACTGTGTGTCCAGTTCACGCGGAGAAATTGGCAATAAAGCTGACTTTGACTTTGATTATGTGTCACGCAGTGCAAAAACTCTGGGATGAAACCATTTCATCTCTAAGATACGATAAGATAGACTTCCAAAAACTGAGAAATCCAATCGTCACAGCTGCATTGCAGGGTAAGAAAGTGTGCAAACAGTAATAATAGAAACAAAGAATATGCAAATAAAGGATATTGACACAAATGAACAAGACCACCTACGATGTAAACGATAGAAACCTTCTTCTTCTTTCCCTTTTGGCTTTTCCCTTCAGGGGACGCGACAGCGAAACAACCTTCTCCTTCTAACCCTATGCGCCGTATCGTAAACAATAGAAACCAAAATTTAAAAATCTGAAATAGAAACAAAAGAGATGCTTTGTGTGGAGAATGGTAATCGAAATAGCAGGTGTGCAGTGGGAGATGCGGGCGGTAAAATAGAAAGGAGATAGAGAAAGTAATCTATCCTCTATTGTCTCATCCTGTACTTATAGTTTTATTTGAATTGGATATCACAAGCCGAATGATATCACAGTCCAGCCGCTCCTCTCTCAAGTCTCTTTTAGGAGCCGGAACAGCTGTCAGAACAGCGGCGGCTCGCAGGGTCGTTACTGACCCGTCCATCGTAGCCCCGGTCCAGACCAAGAAAATCACACGCGCACACATGAACGCACAAGCGCACACGATTTTGTATCAGGAATCTGGACTGGATGCACGAAGCCTTGGTGGAGAACTCTCGCTTTTCTGTTATACACAGTACCGATGACAGGTATGGCGGTGTGTTAAAACTGAAGTAGACAGAAAAGACATTCCTCACACCAAAAGGTGTTTGTAGTGTGAAGGAAACTATTTTAATTATGTTTCCAATGAACCTGCGTGACACTGTATTCAGGAAAGTATGGAGCCCAACCTTGCTGTAGGTGAAAAAGAAAAAAAAAATATTTAAAACTAATAATCATACATTAAAAAAAAAAAACAACAAATAACTGGAATATGAAAATATAAAAAAAAAAGAAGAAAATAAATGATGATCAAATAAAACTAAATAAAATGTATCAAGGGCATTAATTCTCACATTTTCGGACATCATCAAATTTCTGTCCAACTCAAACTTCGATTATATTCAAAGCTTGATTTGTGGAAAAGATGTCTTGGCAAAACAAATATTTTTCTATTTCTTCTTTTATTGAATTCTAATTCTCTTTGAACAAATTCAGATTTGTGAGAATCATAACAGTCTGAATAAATATTTATTCAGCGAGACATTTCAGGGACAGACATCACGCAGCCGCTCTGTGTGCAGCGGGTGATGTTCTTCCTCCCTCCTCCTCCTCCCCGCGGCGTCTCTGTTAACCTTCTTGTGTGTCGCGTCCACTTCTGCAGCCTCTCCTGACACGCCGGAGCCCCGAGCTGAAGACGCGGCCGGAATGACCTTTATCGCCATGGCGTCTGGGCCTCTCCCCCCGTTGTTGTGAAATGACCGGCGACATATTACGCAAGCTTGTCTGCTCTAAATTGTTTGGATAATTGATTCTCATGATGATTATTCTTTCAGCGATGCGGCAGAGAGGGGGAGAGATGGTTTCGCGGTTCCTGGCTGACTCACATGCCTCCTCCAGAGCCTGAAGACAAAACTGAGGACTTCCTCTGTCGTACAGAAAGCTTAATAATAATCTTATTGTTTTGGGTTTTTTTTATATGTACAGTTGTCTAAAAGGAACTATTGTTTCTGTTTTTCACTAGACGCTGTGCTGCTGCTGCTGCACTGATAATAGATTCTCCTTCCGTCCATCCATCCGTCCATCCATCCATCCATCCATCGTCTACCGCTTATCCTGCACTCAGGGTCGTGGGGGATGCTGTAGCCGATCCCAGCCGCCATCGG
>CAAKHD010013136.1:110337-125788 GCA_901007705.1 Fistularia tabacaria | reverse complement strand
ACACACACACACACACACACACTCTCTACGGGATAATATATCGAAGCATTACCACTTCTTTTTTCTTTTTTTTTGCACTAATGCTACTTTGCACTGAGAAAACCATCATGCTGCTATTACACCATATACCATCATGGCACAACCTACTGACCTTTGCACTAAACTGTGCACAAAAACACAACAAAAAAAAAACCTCTGCTGCTTCTCTCCCATGCTGTGAAATATCAGCCTGTATCTGCATGCAGTTTATACTTCACACCTTACAGTTTAATGTTTACTGTTTAATGTAACAGTGCACTTTACTGTTTAATTTGCACTCTATTTTTATTATCGTTTCGTTAATTTAATCTCAATTCCTCTGTATGTCCAGTAGATACGGAGAAATTGGCACTAAAGCTGAATTTGACTTCTCCACGGCTCTGCATGGGCTTGATCTGGGATCTCCCATTTCTCCCCACAGTTTAAAAACACGGAGGGGGGTTCATTGGAGACCCTCAATTCTCCAGATTGGTGAATGGTGGTAAGTCTATGCAATGTATATTATCTACTGTACCTTATTCTTCCATGCATGACTTATTATGTGGAGCTATGGGGAGCTACTTTTAAGACTTGAATTAATCCTATAATATTATTACAAAAACATGCCATTCTCTTCATAAACAAAGTTGGATATTATGATCATATGAGTCCATTATTTCTAAAAACAAATTTCAAGACCTCGTCAATTGCAAAACACTTCAAATAATGTTTAAGGCTAAATTAAATGTGCTTCCAGAAGGTATTCAAAAATATTTTCAACTTCAAAAAATGAGATATAGCTTAAGAGACGACGGTAGATTTATTTTGTCAAGAACTAGAAAATCATTGACTCAGAGATGTCTGTGGTTTCATAGGGCTCAGTTGTGGAACAGTCCCAGCAAGGAAATGAAAACATGGAATTCCTTATTTGTATTTAAGACGAAATTGTCGCAGTCTTTCCTGGATGGATAGCAAAATGAATGATTGTGTTAAACTTGTGTGATACTAAAGTGTAATACTGAAGAAGTGTTTATCCTTCGAAATATGTTATGGTAACTTGTATTGTCACATGAACATGTACTGAGCAGACAAGCTTTTGCTGCCCTAATAATAATAATAAACTGAAACTGAACTGAACTGAACTCTATATGACGTGAAAATAAGAGGATGGTTTTATTCTTCATATGAAGTATGAATCGGGGAATGGTTTTATGTCCCCATATGACGTGTGAATGAGAAGGTGAATGGTCAGATGTCTCTACTTTTGGATCTCGCGATGGACCGGCGACCGCTCCAGGTTGAACCCCACCTCTCACCCAATGAGAGCTGGGATGGGTTCCACCACCCCCACAACTCTGGGTGCTGGATACACGAATGAATGAATGAGTGAATGAATGAATATTCAGAATCAACATCACTTTCTGTGCACTTTTTCATCCAAAATCTCTCCTCTCTCCTGCGGATTAACCAGCCCAAGATCATTTTCTTGACTTCACTGGTTTCCTAGGCGGTCTAAGGTGTGTTTTGTTGCCCCCCTCCTCCTTTTAATAACCTTTAAGCACGCGCTATTGTTGTTTGAGATGGCTGAATGCTGTGCCTCTGTCCTGTTTGACTGACAGCTGGCTGCCAGTACGCTGCAAAGCTGGCAAACAGAGAGAAAGCCGACGAACTAACTGCAAAATCCAGAAGAGACGGTACCTGCGGGGACGTTCAAGAGAAATAAAAAAAAAAAAAAGGCTCACCGTGACATTTGCAGCTACGGCTATCTGTCGTAAAAGGTGCAGCAGCAAAGCAGCAAATTAGCCATCAAGCCTGCAAATGAATATCGGTGAACTACCGGGGCGAGTAATATCTGCCGGATTCCCTTTATTTAATCGCGTTTTCTTTCTATTTAACGTCCATACGCTGGACAGGCCAGTCAGAGGAGGGATGGTGGAGATCTGGGTAGAAGGATGCTGGGGTTGGAGATTCAATGCAGGAGGAAGACAAGAGAGGAGCCTCGTGGATGGAGCGAAAGGGGATATGAAGTTAGTTTGTTGAAGCCATGGACTACGAACTGTTGTTTTTACTTTTGGGCACGGCATGGGATCTTTTTTCGTGTTTGCAGGTTAGACAGGTGACCGACTTAAGAAACTGTGAGTTATTTAGAAAACGACTTTTGTCAGGGCCAAGCGTGCTGAGGTTTATTAAAATAGTGTTATTGCTTGAAGTATCCATATGCCATATCATGATATCCCTGACAAAGCCTGTAGCTATTAACATATCCTGTCACAACATAATTAGTGTTGATCCAATCCAGACTCTCCCTCTCCTTCTAACCAAAAAAAAGCGTATTTTTCTTCCCCTTATTTCCACATGATGCATTGAAATACTAGATATGTAATGGGGACGGGGGGGTAGGTGCGGGGAAGAAAACAAACCCTGAAACTCTTGTTTGAATGACAACTGTGAAAAACCAACCCGATTAGAAACACAACAAAAACAACAAAAATATTTTATATATATTTATAAGTGTGTATATATATATATATATATATATATATATATATATATATATATATAGTGTCCAAGGTTGCGTGGATCCACATTGTCGCTCTTGCTTTCAAGTTCCCAGCGTTTCATCTCCGCGGCTCTTGAAAGGAATAGTGATTTAAAAGGGTGAAATAACACGTTGTTGAAGTGCTGCAGGCTTGACGGCAGCATTTAGGCGACTACTCGCACTCTGCGCGCGCGCGCGTGCGTGCGTGTGTGTGTGTGTGTGTGTCTGCTTGTGTGTGTGTGTGCGCAAGTCTCCGTGTATGTGCTTGTGAGTTATACAAGTTTTACACACTCAGGAGGCTGAATTTCTGAAGTGCTGGAAACACCAATGAATGTGTCGCTGTGTTTTTCTAAACATTCTCATGGTTTTATCGTGAAAGCAACCCTAACTTTTTTATTTTATTTCATTTTATTTTAGTTCCTGGAGTGCTGATATTCAGGGCTGAACAGCCTGAGGGTTCTAAGGTCAAGATACACCTGATTACTTCTTGTCTGATAAATGCTCAGGTACGAGCCACTTTTTTAAAACTACTTGAAGTCTGAAAGAAGTTTAAGAAAGAATGTATAGGCTTTTCAGTTAGCGCAGCGCATATTAATATACAGTCGCTGAGCAAACTAGAATAACAGAGCGGTTGAAGCATCTTTTTATTTGTCCTCAATCCAACCTCAGCCCAAATCCAGACGTCCCTCGGAGACGAGAATGTGAGGAACAAAGGAGGACGGGCTGTGCTAATTTCAGAATTTTACTGATTTATGTCTTCCGGGGACGACTTCTGTTGAGCCCCCGAGCTTCAGTAAACACCCAGCTGAGGAGATCAATAATTTCATGAAAATTTAAAATCGCGATGAGAACAGAGCGGCGCTGGAGTCGAGCAGATGTGCCGAGATTGTAAGAGACATTATAAGGGGAGACGAGCGTCTGTGTGGAAAGGATATATTGCTCAGAATGTGTTCCCGGAAACAAATACAAATCCATACATCACTGTCTAACATCTCTTCTGCTATGACAACACTGAGAAATCACATATACAGTATTAATATATATATAGGAGTGTATTTGTGCAAATAAATATGTCTATATCTATCCATCTATCTATCTATCTCTCTCTCTCTCTCTCTCTCTCTCTCTCTCTCTCTCTCTCTCTCTCTCTCTCTCTATATATATATATATATATATATATATATATATATATATATATATATATATATCAATCAATTTCGGTAAAATAATAATGCATCTAATATTACTGCTATGGCTAATAATAATTATCAACATCATCATAATAAATCATTTGTAATGATCCTCAAAAATAATTTCATATCTCTCCTGCTAAATCAACACTGTCAAATGTCAAATGTGGATATATATATATATATATAGTATAAGTAAAATAATAATACAAATAATAATACAAAATAATAACACAATACTGCTACAATTACTAATAATAATAATCATCATCATGATAATAATAAATGAAGTTTGACTTGAATGAATGCACAGAGTGAACTTTTTGTATTTGTAATGATCCTTAATAAGACAATGAGGCAGACGAGGTTCACCGATATATAAATAAATGAACAAAACTGAATTATATGTGACTTCTAGGCTTTGGAATGAGTGATTGTACTTAAATAAATAACATTAAAAAATAAAAAATAAAATAAAAATAAATAGCAAACAGCCTGTCAGTCTTCTGAGAACACCCAAGGCTCCACTTCCATCACCTTTAACCGACTCCCTGTGCACGTTTTTCAAGTCATACAGCTGGGGCGGGTAGGGTAGGGTAGGGTAGGGTAGGGGTTGGGGGGGTGATAGGCCGCATTAATAGTATCACTCTCTTCACATCCTCTGGAAGTGGCATCATTTAAAGGGTAAAGTCCAAGAAGGACAAGCTGAAAAACCCATCACGTAGCCGAGCCTCAATGTGTAGCTGGTTAAAGCTCCGTGTATTTGTATTTGTATATTTATTAAGGCTGTTCAGTCTTGTTTTGGTTTCAGTCCCACTGGGATTGGTCGGTGGAGTGTAGAGAAAATAAAGACATTTCCCCTTTTCCCCTCCTTCCTTTTTTAAACTTTTATTTTTAACTTAATTGTTTTAGAGATGTAGATTCCTCAGGATGAGGATCCTTTGCTTTCTCCATCATTTTAATAACCCGGTTTTTTTTTGGAACAACTGATAAACATGACCGGTTCACGGTCGGCTCAGAAGCCGCACCACATTGTGCGGAAGCAGTTTACTCATCATGCCTTAATTTTCTCTCTCCTTCAGTTTAATTTGAATGGCTTCATTTCAATGACCTGAAACTGAAGGCATCACCAAAGCCAATGTGTTGAAAAAGAGTGATTCTATGCAAAGCAAACATTTCACAGGTCAAAAGAAAACCCAAATTGTGCTAAAAGAGAAGGCAACATAAAGCAAATGAGGACTGATAGGTTGTTTTTTTTCACCTTTTTCTTTTGAATAAATTTAAATGATTTCTCCTTTTTTATCTGACATGTGTTATATGAATGAATTTAGTCGGTAGAGGTACAAAAAAGGAGTAGGATTTCACCTCCCGAATAAAAAGGACCTTTCAGACCTATACACCAATATTCCTCTTCTTTATTCATTGGAATTATGTTCAAATTGTTCATGTAAGAATGTCGAATATGTTGAATTTTATTTTATTTAACTGATTTTCCATATTGTGTTTTTACATGGCAAAAACAAATACATTCCTCAATGCATAAATAGAAAATAAATGAGAAATACATAAAAGAAAATAAACACAATATAATGCCTTGTTTTTCGAAGAAGCGAGTAACAAATTCAGCCAATACAAAAATGGCAGCACAAAAATGCTGGGAGACCACATTTTACATGATAAAAACAGGATGAAAAAGAAAACATTTTATTAATCCAATATAAGGCAAGACTCTTTTTTTTTACTTCTCTCTACTTTTAACATTTGTTTTTCGGTCTCTGATGTTTCCGGGGAAAACCAGACCCAGACATGTCTTAGCAGCATAGCCATCTCCAAAATAATAAACCTTGACAGCCCGTTCCAACTCCGCTCCCCAGCTGATGCCATTTGCAAAGAATTTGCATCAACCAACTTACAGAGTTCTAGTGTCTGGAAATTTAGGTGGTCAGATCATTTTACAACACCCTCTGTTCCAATGAATATGCAAGAATCTGAAAAAGCCACATTAAATATACAGTAGGCTCTTGGAAGTCAGACAGAAACAAGCTTTTTGTATTAAGTGGACACAACCGTGCTGAGAAACAACAAGCAGGGAGGAAAAAGAGAAAAAAAAATCGTGATAAAATGACAAACCTGCAGTGGCTTTTTTGGGGGATTTTAGAGGTAAGTTGTTGCTGCATTGAAATTGCCTCAGATGCTTCAAAACTAATGAATTCATGAGTGCAGAACTTTTTGAAAACCCTCCGGCCAGGATGACCTCCACGGGTCATCTGATGACTGGGTGACACCGAGCGGGCGCGGCGAAGACGCCTCATTACGCTGCGTTATCGCCTCACACGCTTTCCAGTCGCGGTCGCCTTCGATATTCTAACAAAAAAAAAGAGGCTGTTTCTTCATAAAATCTAGGGTTTCTCTGCATCTCTGAATCCTGTCATCGGCGGAGAATTTTGCCTAGAATACTAAATGTGTTCATTTTTAATTTGATTTTTATGAACAATAAAAGGAGCGATCAAAGTTCAAGCCTAAATTAACTCACGGGCCGAAGCCTTGATCTCATGCAACCGTGTAATTTGAATTAAAATCCTAATTTATGATCTAATTGTGACTCTTTCGCTATTATTAAGTATTTCGCTGTCACTGGTGTGCGCAACATTTTATTTTTAATTGCTTCACCGTTTCAGTTCCGCGTGTGTCAGTGTCCATTGAATAATTACTTTATGTGTTCAAGAATTGCTTTTATTTATGGTTTGGTATCGGTTATTATTTGTTCAATTTTTTCATTTACTGTCTAATTTGGAAATGTAATATGATGGTGTGAACACACCGTCTATATGCACACACACACACACACACACACACATACACACACCATTCTAGTCTTGACAGTTATCTCATTCAATAGTTAATATTTGATGTATGTTGTGATTATTATTATTTATATTATCTTTTCAGAGCAAGTATTTCATAAGATATAGTGGATTTTTCCCTACATATTACATAGACACAGTGGGTAGAGCGAACCGAAACTTGGAACTGAACATTCCTGGTTGGAGTGCCGGCTCGTGTTCGTGTGTCGAAGTGTTGTTGAGCACTGAACCCCTAACTGCTCCCCTGGCGTCGCTAGATGACTGCCAACTGCTCATGATTCATCCGTGCTGGGTTAAATGCAGAGAGGAATTTCCCAAAAAGTAACAATAAAGTATGATAAAATTAAATTTAAAAAAAAGGAAAATATTCGTGTGTATATTTTTTTCGGGTGAATGGTTTTGATTGATACAGCGCTTGCAGTTTTGACATGCTTGACGCTAAAAAATACTAAATGCCTCCAAAGGCGCTAATCGGCCCGTAGGGAGGAACTCGGGGTTCATCGTCTTGCTCAAGGGCACTTCGGGATGCAAGGAGGAGGAGCTGGCGATCGAGCCGCCACCTTTCCGATTGGAGGACGTCGACGGAGCGGTTTTCATTCACTCTACCTTTTCAGTCGGATTTTTCCGTGAGTGCTGAACACCAGGAGTAGCGTTTGCCTGGGAGCTGACCGCGGACAGATGGTTGAAAGCCACAACGGAAAGGCTGTCTGATCAGTCACGGTCTAATCAGACTCCTCTCATTATGCACCCCGTGCATGCCGGCATGACGTTGCATAACAATTTTTTTTCGTTTTTGTTTGGTTCGCAGGGATAGAAGAGGACATGAATTACAAATAAAGAGCTTTGTAAATTCAAAATAAAGTGTGGAGGGACGACAAACGCGGGACGGTTATCGGGTGCCTGCAGAGCGTGCCCTTCTTAAAGAGGGGTGGTAAAGGCAAAGCGGCGAACGTCATCCCCTTTGGGGAGCCACTGAGTCAGCAGAGACAATCCAGCGCCACAAAGCTACCTCCACTGGAGGACATGTGGAGGGCCGTATCGGGCGACTGCTCACCTCTATGAAGATAAAAAAAAGTGGAATACGGCGTAATTCATCTCAAGAATATCTCATTTTTCAGGCTTTTTTGCAGCTGTCCAATAACCTGGAACATTTAATTTCAGGAGTTTTTTTTTTTTTTTTTTTAAGATCCCGGGGACGTTTCATCTGACTTTTGGGCGGCGCTGCTCAAACATAATAATGGAATCGCCCGAGTTATAACCAATGCATCAAAAATTTAGAAAAGCACTGGAAGCAAGAAAGATTTTAAGAAGCTTATATTTCGCTAACTGAGAACAAAGTGAATGATTCATTCATTTGTTTTATGCCTTATTGTGTTATCGGGACCAAATGTTTGTCTGCACGTGGTGCACAGTCTTGCATTCACAACTGGCAAGTGTGAAGCTCGTCCGCATTGACGCTGAATCGGTAATAGGGAGAAGGTGTCACGCCACCGCCAGCCTCTCCATCTACAAACAAATTTATGTGAACTGGAGGTCCAGCGGTGAAGAATCTATCCCATATCAAATGAAATCACTTTACCACAATTGGAAAGGAAAGGATTTACCCGCTCAAAGCGCTGGCCTGAAATTATGGGGTTAAAGTTCAGGGAATGAAAATGACAGTTTGAGAATATCCAATCAGAAGCCGAACGCAATAAAAGGTGGCCTTTTTGCAAAATTGTTCCCGACAACCCAAGCAATCTGATTTGAAACATTTGCTCTTTAAAACGATTTCAAGGATATCGGATGTAGTTCGGTGCAGTCCCCCCCTCCCGTCCCCCTTAATCTATTCACAAGAGGGTTAGCTACGCATTTATTACTTTATTCTTTAGCACCACTGAGCAAAAATGGGTTAATCGAATTCCATTAAAATTCACGCGCATTGGTTTTGTGTCCACATTTAGATTCGATGGTTGCCTGGTGACGTGACCTGGGGTTCACACTCACTGGCCATTTCCCCATCAGTCACTGGACGACTACCAATGTCGATTAAATAAACATAGATTATAAAATCTTACAACTCTTATCATCTTATTGGTTAGTGTCCCTTAATATTGCAAATCTGTAAAAAAATGTCCTTGAAAATCATTTAGTTTCAATATGCTGAAGAAATCATATCATTTGCCTTAGTTTGTTTTCACTGAAAAACCTGTTCAGTTTCAATAGGGCTTTCAAATGGTCTATTTATTTAATTATGATCATTTTCCACTGTCATCTTTACAATGCCAATACACATTTCCTTTCTCTTAAAATATTCCTTTCTCTTAAAGCGCTCTGTTCATTTGCACTGTGACCTGAAAAAAAAAGAAGTGGATAATTTATGGTAAAGCTGCAGGGTCCCTCACGCATAATAGACTGATGCTAATGAGCGCTGGAGCTCCAGTTTCCTCCGCTTTTGGCCTCCATACAATAAAATTCATCCATCTCTTCTTTTTCCCAGTCTCCCATTACGCCTGACACAGAGATGCTTAATAGGGGTGTAAAATGTAGGTTCACGTCACTGTGTATTATATCAAACTCGTCCTGAACAAGCCACTTGCAGATATCAAAAATCAGCCATCACTTTATTTCATTTTGATTATATCTATTCCAAAAAAAGGATCATTATCTCATAAACCTCCAGTAAATAATAATCAAACAAAACATATCGACTAAGTCCCAAAGCTGCAAGCCTGAACATTTCTTCCAAATAATGTCAACCCTTCTTTGCTATTGCTATACTATGCTACGCTACGCTACTCTACTAATATAAAAATATGATTTTCTTTTCTACTCTGCAAACGTCCTTTCACACGACAGCAGCGTTTCAACTCCTGCCAGGCCACTGAAATAATGACCACTTTCTAAAAGTAATAACGTCCCAAAAAAAAGAAAAAAAAAAAGTTTGGTGAAAATCAGTGTCTCCAAAGATGTAATTAACATCATGTTTTTGTCTAATTAATTGTTCTGTTTATCCACATTTCTGTTTGATTTTAGTGTCTTGATGCCCGATTTGCCTCTTCTTTTCATCCTGTGATATATACATATATATATAGATATATAGATATATTGTACATATATGCACAATGTAACTCCAAGTCAATCGTACTTCTGTGAAATCAAACTGACCACTGAGGAAGCAACACTGATTGACAGTCCATTTCACATGCTGTTGTGCAAATGGAATAGATAAGAGGTGGAAATTTTAGGCAATTAGCAAGACACCCCCAATGATAGCATAGAAGCTGAGGAGCGGTGTGTGGTCCCCACCTGCAGAACCACCCCTCAGTTTCTATGCTTTCTGGCTGATGTTTTGGTCACTTTTGAATGCCGGCGGTGCTTTCAGTGGTAGCATGAGATGGAGTCCACAAACCACACAAGTGGCTCAGGTAGTGCAGCTCATCCAGGATGGCACCTCAATGCAAGCTGTGGTAAGAAGGTTTGCTGTGTCTGTTCGCTTAGTGTCCAGAGCATGGAGACACTACCAGGAAAAAGGCCAGTACATGAGGAGGCCGTAGGAGGGCAACAATCCAGCAGCAGGACCGCTTTCTCCGTCTTTGTGCAAGGAGGAGCTCTGCCAGAGCCCCGCAAAATAACCTGCAGCAGGCCACAAATGCGCATGTGTCTGCTCAAACGTTCAGAAACAGACTCCATGAAGGTGCTATGAGGGCCCGACGTCCACAGGTGGAGGTTGTTCTTGCAGCCCAACACCGTGCAGGACGTTTAGCATTTGCCAGAGAACACCAAGATAGGCAAAGTCACGGGGAGAACATTCTGCTGCCTGCAGCATCCTCCAGCATGACCGGTTTGGCAGTGGGTCAGTCATGGTGTGAGGTGGCATTTCTTTGGGGGGGCGTACAGCCCCTCCATGTGCTCGCCAGAAGTAGCCTGACTGCCATTAGGTACTGAGATGAGATCCTCAGACCCCTTGCGACACCATATGCTGGAGGAGTTGGCCACGGGTTCCTCATAATGCAAGATAATGCTAGATCTCATGTGGCTGGAGTGCAGTCAGCAGTTCCTGCAAGATGAAGACATTGATGCTCTGGACTGGCCCGCCCGTTCCCCACACTTGAATCCAACTGAGCACATCTGGGACATCGTGTGTCGCTCCATGCTTTGGTCCAGGTCTGGGAGGAGATTCTGTTGAATGTGCTGTTTTGTTGTCAGCACATTCAACTATGTAAAGAACAAAGTATTTGATAAGAATATTTCATTTATTCAGATCTTGGATGGGCTATTTTAGTATTCCCTTGATTTTTTTGAGCAGTGTGTGTGTATATATATATATATATATATATGAAGGATATGAAGGTAGTTGGCGTTAGAGATGAAGATACAGAGAATAGATCATTTATTTAGATCTTGGATGTGTTATTTTAGTATTCCCTTGATTTTTTGAGCAGTGTATGTGTGTGTGTGTGTGTGTGTGTGTGTATATATATATATATATATATATATATATATATTTCAGGGCGACCCCTGAAGGGAAAAGCTGAAAAGAAAAGAAGAAGATATATATAGATATATAAATCTATAATATCTCTCTCCCATAAGTACTTGGGTGTTCTACCCCACATTAAGCTGGAGTTGTCCACTGACATGGAGGCTGTGTGCAAGAGGAGGCTCCACTTCCATTGGAGGCTCAGATCTTTCAATTTATGCTACAAGATGCTCCACATGCACCGTCTTCCTTGCTGTTGTGCGCTGGGGGCGCAAAGGGTACCGACAGACTCAAACACGCTCATCAAAAAGCCTCCTGAGGCTCCTGTTGGTTCTGAGCTCACCACCCTGGAGGAGATGGTGGTTAAGGACAGAATGCTGGCAATTATGGCCGATCCCTTCCCGCCCCCCTCGACAAAACACTGGAAAACCTCAAGAGCGGCTTCGGCGACCGACTCGTACGCCTCCCATGTCGGGAAATTGTCCCTGGCCGGTGCCATTAGACTATTTATACTCCTCCCTGATAAAATCTGCCAGCAGAGCTTCCGACCTCTCCTGCACGCCACGTCAACAAACCCAAACATTACCGTCATGACTAAACCCCATACAAATACTTTGACATTGTCATTCCTAGTAACTTCATCATCTGATCCATACATGTGTATTATATCCATCCCATTCTGTACATACATTTGTTTATCCATCTGTTTCTATATATAAAATGATCATCTCCTTCTGTATACATTTTTATCCCGATGCTGAGAGAGCTCTGTTTACTTTGGTAATGCTAACTTATAAGTGCGTGAAGCTAATTTCCCTCTCTGATTAATATGGTCTTTCTCTCTTTCTATCCATCATTCTATCCATCTGTCTTACCTGGCGCTCTGGGTCAAGGTGAAGCTGGAGCCTATCCCAGCTGTATTTTGGCGAGAGTTTATATCCACGCTACCACACACATGCAATAGTCATTTAATATGGTCAACAAATCTATGCACTATATAATATCCATTTCAACTGTATTTTTGTATAGCATAACTTATCATCTCTACATTTCTACTTGTAAGGTTTGTCCATAATTCTTGTCTATCGTCTACTACATTTAATGCTCATGTCATTCTATATACTATGCCCATAGTGCTCTATCTGTTAGTAACTTGTAGCTTTTGGCATAAAATATCAGGTCTAAACTGTTATTTTATTGATTTCATCATCACCTACTGCATTTTAGCAGTTCTGGTTCAATGGAAAACTGCATTTAGTTGCCCTGTGCTTGGCAATAAAGTTGAATCGAATCGAAATTCACTTAAACATCACATGTACATGTATATACATGTACATGTACATGTATATATATATATATATGTGTGTGTGTGTGTGTGTGTGTGTACAAAATATACCTTTTTTTTAATTTCAAATGTATTTATCATCCATTCTCCCTTGCACTCAGCTGTCCTGTTCATCTGAGATGTTTCATGTTTTTGTTCCTCAATCTTGTGCATGTGATTTTTAATAACTTATCTCAATGTGACTTTCCTATGCAGGGATCTGCGTCCATATCCTGCCTCCAGACTTAGCGATCTAATCAGATGAAAATAAATCCAGCGACACAATTATCCGAGTTCCCGGAGAATACCCATCTTTATTTTGAGTTGCACAGCTTCGGATATTCCCGTCAAAATCTTCTTCTCCAGCAATTGGACTTGATTTTTTTTTCCCCTTGAAGACGTTACCCCTCATCTGAGAGGCTTCTTCAGTTCGAATGGACTATGCAGAGTTTCTGAATATAACCCTCCAGGGTCAGGGGCTGGTCTAAGTTGCCATGGCTTGTTATATAAATGGGAGAGTTACTTAGGGAAAACTAGATCGAAGGGCATTGCTGTGTTCATCGGAATGTCGTTAGGCGGGAACAAAGGTACAACATCTGGGGTTCCCAGGAGTTGCACCTTTGCTACCACCTAAGGTACAACTTCTGGGGTTCCCAGGAGTTGTAATTTTGCTACCACCAAAGGTACAACTTCTGAGGTCCCCAGAAGTTGTACCTTTGTTCCCACCAAAGGTACAATATCTCGGGTCCCCAGAAGTTGTACCTTTGTTCCCACCTAAGGTACAACATCTCGGGTCCCCAGAACTTTTGGAGCCCCCAGAGGTCGTACCTTAGTTGGGAATAAAGGTACAACTTCTGGGGTCTCCAGAACTTTTAACTTATTCCGCAGAAGTTGTAGCTCTGTTTCCATCTAAGGTGCAACTTATTGGTCCCTAAAAGTTCTGGGGGCCCCAAAAGTTCTGGGGACCCCAGAAGTTGTACCTTTTGTTCCCACCTCACGACTTCTGGGGCTCCCAGAAGTTTTGCCTTTGTTCCCTCCTAACGACACAGGAAGAAATTCAAGAAGTCCATTACCATAACCATTAGCCTGAGAGCATACAGACAGCCAGCTGACCTCAAGTCTTTTGGCCGCAGCTCAGCTGACCTTAAGCGTATCAGCGTTCTGCCATTGAGCACCCAAGAAAAAACACGATTGAACCATATGGGGGTAAACTTTTTTCTGTTGTTGATTGTTTTTGTTTTTAATGGGAATAAGGCCATAATCGAAGAGACACGTCCATGAACCAGTCATAGCCTGCTGGTTCGGAAAGTACTAATTCAATCGCAATATCACCGTCTGAACCCATGTCCGCCCATCAGCTGCCGTCACCAGAATTCGAGTCAACAGCCGAATCTGCGATGGAGAAGATTCCAATGTCACGTGTCTTCAGATTTGATGGCTGGAGCTCCTTGCGAATTTGATGGCAAGTGATATAAAAGTGATTGTCACTTACAGGGGATTTAATTTAAGTGTTTACGAGGGGGTAAGGTAAAAGTTAGTCTTGGATAGCAAATTATTAATATTTAGTGCCCCGAAAGTCAGAAAAAGAAAAGATAAAAGAGCAATGAAAGAGATGCAGAGGGAAGCAGCAGGCCGAGCGGCTCAGGAGGGAATTCTCTGCGGACCCGGAGACAATGGGCAGCATTGAAAGTTGGATTTATCTGTTTTTCCGCACCAAAACGGTGTTAGGTGGGGAGATTTGAAATTAATAATGAAACAATTCCCACAAAGATTATACATGAAGAAACAAATAAAACTGCCGCGGGCTCGTAGTTCAAAGCTTGATGACTTTTTTGTCTTTGTTTTTTTTTTTTTTTTTCGCCAGAATAAATAGAGCTTAGAGCTCTTTGCGGGGTTAGACAAATGTTGAAGTTCTGCAAAACAAAAGAATATTTAAGGGATGCAGTGGTTCATATAAATTTTCAAATTATCTTTACTCGATTAAACATCTCAATGTAAGGGATCAGTATTATAATTTAACCTTAATTTTTTTCCTCCGAGTAACTTCCAGACAGAATCCTTTCAGAATTATGTGTGTAAATGCATGATTATGAGGAGCTATGGTTACATGTAGACCACTGCACGGGTACGGCCAATACCATTATTTAGATGTCGGATATCTTCATTTTAGAATAAACTAACTTCTCATTTGCATGACAATGTGCATTTTGCTCAGAATAAATCTAAGTAATACGTTTTTATGAGTGTTTAATTGTAGAACACACAAACATTTGAGATACTGATGCTACTCTCTGTCATGAATCCAAGGATCCGAGCTGTCAAACTGATTTGACTGTTAAACCTAGATGCCTTTTTTTGGATGACGATGTAGGAACTGAAGATTTAAAAAATGTAGTTCATTTTATTAAAATCAAAGTAAATTAAAGATCCATTTACTCCACCATCCTAACATTGTAAAATTGGGCCTGGCAATATGAATCTATAAGTTCATCAAGCAGGCTGGGTTGGACTCCCTGGCGGTGCGGTTCTGGCCCACGGGCCGTACGTTTTCCGCAGCCCTGCTCTAGAAGTTGTATTTATTATATTTTGAGGTTAAAGAACAGCAGATATAACCTGAATTTCCGCCAGTTTTAAAGAAAGAAAGAAAAAAAAAAAAACTGGCCTGGGTCGCACTGACACGACAGAGGCACATCAGCAACAATCTCTGCTTGGAAATCGCACGGTACTGCGTAACGTAGTAATTCCTCAGCTACAAATATCCAGGGCGAGTTTTGTCACAACGGCAGGAAACATAACAGAGACACAACAGCCGGAGGTCTCGGACCTCAACCAGGGCTGATATCAATGCAAGGCCGTCGATATGACTATTTACCAACCTACATGACACACACACTCAAACACACACACACACACACACACACACACACACACACACACACACACACACACACACACACACTGAATAAAAAAAAAAACAAAAACAAACGCCACACAAAGACGATCAAAACACTTATTTTTACTCAGTCCTTTTTCGGCATCTTGACATTGTTTTGG
>CAAKHD010013136.1:58165-88479 GCA_901007705.1 Fistularia tabacaria | reverse complement strand
GGGGGGGGTGTTGTTGTGGGGGGGTGGGGGGGGGGGGGGGGGGGGGGGGGGGGGGGGGGGGGGCGGGGCGGGGGGGGCCCGGGGGGGGGGGGGGGGGGGGGGGGGCATTTTCCGTTGCACCGTGGTTGAACAAGTTCAATGCCGAGTCCTCGCCGCGGCCGGTCCCTTCGCTTTTATCGCACGCTGAAAGTGTCTTAGCTTATCTGACATTATGGCTCTTTTTTTTTCTTTTTTTTTTTTTCCTCAAGATGGTGACTCCTCTCTGGCCTTGACTGCTCGGGCCGGCCGCTAATTAAGACCGAGAACCGGGGAGAGCGCTCTGCCTTCCCTGTCACGGCCGTCGACACACTGTTTGGCAATACTTCAGACGGGCTTCGGGTAGGATTTTGAATCCCAGAAGAAGGAAGATCGTGGCAACTCATCAATCTGCGCTCGAAAAGACCCTCCGCCAACCAGACTCTTGCTTTTCTACAAAGGATTCCTGTTCCCCCGCCTTTTTTTTTTTCCCCCTTCTTCTTCCATGGTGTGATGACAACGGCGCTCGCTCCCAAGTCGGGTTTGCGCTGCCAAACACTCTCCCAGAGCGGCGCCCTCAAAGCCGAACATTTGTACTGCCTTAAATGGCAAGTTACGCGGCCCAAATTTTTTTTTCTTTCATCAGATGGCGATAAAAGATGGAACAGATACGTGGTCACATTCGGCTGGGCTTTGAAGGACGGCCGAGCTCCCGCGGGTGAGTGACCATTCAGATTAAAGGGGGACGAGGCTGGGAATGCGCCAACGTGGGTCTGAAAGGAAGTTTACCTCGACCGTGCCAGTAATCCGGTTCCATGTGGCGCTTTCCATCATTACAAAAGGTGCACACGGAGTGTGGCTGTAGATCAATAAGCCTTGGCTTCACCGATTGATCTCCAATAGCCTTATTTCTGTGTGTGGCCAAGCTCCGCGTGGGTTTACAGACCATTCTGTAAATATTACACACAAATGCTCTTTTGACTGCACTTTTTTTTTGTTTTGTTTTGCAGTCCACCCCCCAAAAAAACAAAAAACTTTTCATACCACAGCCTCTGTTTAAAATTGTATTTCTTTTTTTTTCATTTTGACACAATCCCACCGTGTGACCTTTAGAATCGCCTACACATTTATCGATCAATCATGGCTCTTTAGGGGACAGTGGACTTCAGCTTAAGACCAAGTTGAAGTAGCTGTCCTCTCTTCACAGCAACTCAACCAATTCCTTTCTTATTCTTATTTCTTTTTTTTCCACTAAATATCTGCATTATCGGTTTGGTCCTGAAGTCACAAGGATATCTTTGAGAACCACAAGAAGCACGATAATGGGGAATTCCTGCGGCACAGGCCAACAAATAAAAGAGAACAACACAAAACTCAAATATGATTTGTGAAAATGGAAGTCTCTCTTATTAACAGGAAGACAGAATATCCGGCTCAGCGATGCTCGACTGCACAACCCGTAAACGACACCTCACATACTCAAAGCAGCAGCTGGGGGAGGACGAGGACGACGTCCTCCGCACCCTTGAATTGAAGAATCTTTTTATTTTAGTACCAATTACTGCCCCGTCTCCGATGTGTTTTGCACCGACTGCTACGTCTAAGAAACCTGAGAAAATCTTCACGGACCGTGAGCGGATTGAAGGATTCACGTCGCAACACGGACACACCTACACTTGAATGACAAGGACCGTTCTTTTGAAGACAGCGATGTCTGTCTTCTGGCCGGGGAAGACAGACGGTTTGAGAGAGGAGTCAAAGACGCTGTCTTTGTCAAAACAGGAAGAGGAGGGGGCCTCGGACACAACCTTTCACAAACGTATAACACCGTACTGGGATCAATACCAAGATGGACTTGCGAACACGAACCAGACCCGTCTGCAGCCTCCAAACTACCGGGGAAGATTCACCAACAGAAGCAGCCGACGGTAACTTCCACATGAGCCTCAGTCCATGTGAGCCAACAGCTTTCACTCCTTTGTCTGGTCTGTGGAGGTTCTCAGTCATCCAGGTCATGGTGAGTTCTTGTCGAAATTTTCTTGTCATGGTAACTTGGAGATGTTTCACCCCTCATCCGAGAGGCTTATTCAGTTCTTAAGACCTTTGGAGAGTTACCGAATATATCTGGTAGGATTTTGGGCATTCCAATCACATTCTAATGTAGATAATCTCCCAAAAGTTGCTCCTTTGTCCCCAACGAACGACACCCCCATTAGCATAACAACCCCCTTCCACCCAGTTTCTGCTGAGCAACTCTTCCATTTACATAATAAGTCACCATAACCTAGACCCGCCCAAAGCACTGGCACCATTATTCGGAAACTCCCCACAGGTCATTAGAACTGAAGAGGCCTCTCGGATGAGGCGTGAAACATCTTCAATTGAAGAAATTCAAGTCAAAGAAGATTTTGACAAGAATACAAAATCATGTACTTGCTCATATAAATGTTAGGGAAAACCAGACAGGAGGAAGTAGGAAATAGCAAAAAATAAAAAGCTAATAATACTTGGTGTTATGAGGCTGTTGTTAAAGCTACAACCGTGATTGACAGCGTCTAACGGAAAGCTCGTTAGATCTCGTAAACGGCGCCGTTCGCGAACATACCGTATTTGTTCTTAAGGAAAATGTTTCCGTCAGCACATCGCGAGTGAGGACAGGTGGCAAACTAGATGAGCTGAGGGAAAAAAAAGGGTGATGCTGCAAAAGAAAAAAAGAATGAAGGCAAATAACACGTCCAGTCAAAATGATAGGATGCACAAAATCCTGGATTGGCGCTTTTTTTTTTTTTGTAAGATTACTCAAGCAAGAACACCTAAAGAGACACATGGTCTGTCGCCGGGCCCACCTGGTATGTTGGCTCTTGTGTGTGACAACACAATCTGCTTAAAATCTGAATTAAAGGGAATACAGATGATAGAATGATCCTACAATCTGGGTCCACGCACCGTCAGTTGTTCTCTTCGACATGGACATCTGCATGATAGAGTGAGTGCAAAAGAGGGAAATTAAAAAGGGAGACGGAGAGATCAATTCTCCCCACGGGGAGCGACTGGGCTGCCGGGGACGGCTGTGTATTAAGCAGATATACTATGTTATCACACTATTGTATTTACATAAAAGAAAACAACAAAGCACGATTATACTGCTACCGAGGGGACGGGATCGCATGCTGTGGAACCGAGTGAACGTTTATTCACTGCTGGCGTGGACAGCCGTTAACAATACAATTCCAAATTCACGACAGGATACTGGCGGTATTGTTGTGGCATAAAGGTGACAAAGGAAAATAAATAAATAACCAAGAATAAATAAATAACCAAATAAATGAGTACATAGGCAAATGTATCAATAAATGAATAAAAAATAGAAACACAGGCGAATGAAAATAAAATGAGGTAAATGAATAAACAAATACAAACTAAACAAACAAACAAATATATAATTAAATACATTTAAAAAAGAGCAAACAGAGAATTATACTTTTCTCAGAATTTTGTGTGCATTTTCTGTGTTATAAAATGTCACATAAATGGGATATATATAGACACACACAGAATTTTTCACACAATATACATATATATTTGTATATACAGAGAGAGATATCAGAGCTCAGATCGTTCAGTCTGTTGAGGATCTATATTTAACATATTGAAAAAAAGGAATTAATATATATATATATTTAATTTTTTTTTATTTTATTTTTTTTAATAGTAGCAATACTACTACAATCATTGTGAGATGTTGGAAAGAGTTGGGACAACTAGACATTTGACAGTCCTTAATTCCACTCCTTTATTTCGGCTCCTTCGAATTCCATTATCAAACTTGTATTTAGTGGTATATATATATATATATATATATATATATATATATATATATATATATATATATATATATATATATATATATAATGAGAAAAAAGAGGCCTCTTTCTGGCTCAATTGTTCTTTTAGCATTGAAAACCCGTTCGAAGTGGATTTATTAACTACTCAGCATGACAGAAGGTGCATTAACACTAACCACGAGGTGGAGATGAGAAAAAAACAAAGTTTTAACATGCCAAAAGAGTTTGTGTTCAGTACTGCAATAAGCTGTGCTGCCATCAGTACCCCGCGGACAGCATTTCTGTCAATGAAATTCTTTTGGAGGAAAGAGAATTTTCAGTGACAAAGCTTTTTTTTTTTTTCCCTTTTTAGTCGAACACCTTTTCAAAGAAGCAGCGCTGAACTCCGACCATCACGGCCCAGTAAGAGACTATTGGCAAATTTTGAATTATCCAAGCAGAAGCACAAGAAAGCTGTGTCACTGCTGAGGGAACCTTTATGTGCAGATTAAGTAATTGGGAGTGGGAAGCTTAATGGGATGTATTTTTTTCCTTTAAAAGAACACACATACTTGCTTTCCCATCTCCCGTTCTGCAGCCTGTAACATAGCATCAGAACCAGATATGATGTTGAGGCTGTTGGTGTTGGGTCAAAGAAAAGTTACATAACCGGGCGACTCGTTTAGGCATGCGCACTTCTTTTCTGTGCACATCCTGGACCGTCTAGCTTTCTTCAGAGTGTATCGTGAAGGTCCTTCTTTGTAGGATGTGCATTAAATATACAACAACATTATTATGACATATCAAAAGAATCGTTCCCAATTTCTAAGCGTTTTTTCAATGGCTAGTTGAAACCATTTTATTTCGACCAAATACAAAAACTACCATGATCAATGATAAATTATTTCCGTGGCTCAGCGACACTGGGCGAGGTGAATATAAAACGGGAGCAGCGGCGCACTTTGTAGAATTTAGTGCGATTACACTCAGCACCAAATTCAAATCCAGGCATGACTCTTAGCTTCGCTACTCCTCCTCCTCCTTCCTGTGTTTTCACATGGGTGTGACAGCTCCCACTGTAAATCTGGACCGCCCCGACGAAAACCTCTTAGCCGTATTAAACTGTCACATTATTCACCTGGCTTAAGGACCTCCCAAGTATAATATGGAGGCGAGGAAAAGGAAATAATATTAACCTTCTGCTGCTGCTGCCGCAGCAAGATGACATTTTACATTCTGTTTAAAATAAATACATTTAAAAAATGCAGCTTTGGACAGTGTTTAAAAAGCCACAGTGGCATTGCTTCAAATTGTGAAATTAATACAATTAATTAGAAGACACACTTTTGCATCCTTGTTGTCTTTTTCAAAATAATTTCAAATTAAGTTCTGAACCATCCAAACGCTGCCAACAACCCAGGAGAATTGTTGCAAATCTCAACAAACGTACATGCACAGGGAGACTCCTTTTTTAAAATTTCCTGAAAACTGGCTATAAAACCCCGAAGTTTTAAAATAGCATGAATTAGATTCAACACACAGCTCAAGACAACCTTCAATACCGAAGCAGTCTGAAGCCCTTTAGTGGCAACAGGCCTTTACTTTCAGCAAAAAACCTCGCCGTTCGTTAACTCTGTATTTATCTTGACCTAAATGTTCATGCTCTGCATCAAGACCTGGAAATCTGTCTGTGTTTTAACGGCCCAGAAGACCTTGGAGGTGTTCGTCGGTCCAATACTCGTCAATTCTATCCATTATTGTCGCAGGAAACCAGCTGACCAGTGACGGCAATAGTTCCAAAAAACGGCACCCTTCAATCCACAAGAAGCATCTGGTGATGGCTGTGAATTATGAGTTCAACCAATCACCAAGCACCTCCGTCATAGGAGTTGTGATGGAAACCTTAAAAAAGACCCTGGTTGCAAGAACTGAGGTCCATGGTCCCCGGTTCCTATGCTGTCCGTGTGTGCGAACAAACGGCCTACTTCCTGACAAGCTTCTAGGACATACAAAAAGTTCCCACAGAGCGAAAGCGGCTAACTTCAGCTTTTGGACATCAATCGCGGTCAAGGGGAGCGTTCAAACACACAATACAACTCAACGCCAGTCGCCAGCAACGAGTTGCCCAAGAATGATTCTATTTCAGACAAAAAACAGTTACGACTCTCACGAATTCTGGCTTTTTGATTTGACGGAAATGAAACGTTCAGAAAAATGAGACGGCGGCATCACAAGTCAGTTCCTCTCCAAAGCACTGCGGTGTAAGAATGTTGTGTCCTATTCGACTGCCAATCGAATTCTCAGTTCAGATGGTTGCTGCAAACTCGAATGTCCACAGGACCTGGTGGCCATGTTCATTCACACGTAGCAAATAAGTAAGTCTCAGTTTCAGTCTGTTTTTGGAAATGTAGCTTTTGAAAAGTGAACACACACAAGGACACACATCTCCCATGATTACCACATACTGAAAGCGAAACAATCATGTCACATCGACCTCACATCAGCGCTAAGCTTATATGTGGACTGGAATCATTTACGCGCCCGTACGTTTGCATGATTCCCCCTGAAAAAAATCAAAATCAAAAATCATGATTGACTGCAATATGATTTGTTGATGTTAGTTGAATGACGACCATTAAAGGTCACGGGCATTCGTCAACTGAGTCTTGATTTCCCGACGTTGCGGAAAAGCGGAAACCGTGAAAGGAAGTGTGTCAACTAAAAGCCACCTGAAGTCCTCTAAGCTGTCAAGGTGTTCTTGAACCAATTGCCAGACTGATACAATGTAGATCACATCCATCTGTCGTGCTATCCCAGATCCCATTCGACCACCTGCTGTGTTGTATAAGCTCTCAGGGATTCTAAATATAACGTATAATTCATATAATTAGACACAGATATGTCATTCCAGTGCTGTGTTGTTCAACCGTCAAGTATATGTTTTTATCCTTCCACTCAATCAGGTGAAATTAGGCAAGTCAAAAAAAGTTCATGAAGTAATCAACCTTTTTTTTTTGTTCTGAACCCAGATTTATTGTATATTGCAAAGCTTTGATAAACGTAAATTCGTCTTAACACCAACAGAAATAACTGACTGAAATGCTGTAACATTGACACTCTTGTCATACTTTGCATGGTTCAGACCTCTGGCAAACTGTGATTTGTCAAAAATGAGAATATAAAGCCAGCGGTGTGCTGTCAGCATTCTAAGCTTTTTTTCCACCGAGGTCCAATAAGGAGCCTGAAAGTGAATGAACCGGCAGCTGACCCAAAGTAACCTAACCAGCTGTTCATTCGCTAATGAGCACCTTGCAACACGCTTGACCCATCTGTATTTCACAACATCGCAGAGAATTGAGTTTGCGGTTAGGTGAAGCGCAATGAGCAACAGTGTTCCAAATTCAGGATGAACCCAGCAACCAGAAACTGCACTGATGATCATTTAGGATATTAAAACCCGTGAAGAGATAAACGTATTATATACAAATTCATTCAGCACCTGAAGGAAGTTAAGGGTATGTGTTTTTTCTTTTTGGTTGTCTCCTGCTCGCCGTTTCCTTCTTGAAAAGTAAATGCAATGGATCCGGGTGTTGTTTAAGGGTTCAGGGGATCCGCGAGTTACGTTAGAGATCCATTCCTATTGACCGACCGATATCAGAGCTACCACAGCTTGAGTCACTAAACTCACCGAAAGCACCCTAAAGTCCTAAAGTAATGCATATATCCAGAAAAAAGGACTATTGAGAACATAATTATTGTTAAAAAAGGGACAAAAAGGAAAAACTGTTGCACGAAAAACAAACGTAAATGAAGCACGTGGTAGCCAAAAAGCATATTGTACTGGTGGGGCGGTGCCAGGACTGATGAGGTCAACAGGCTCAACAAGCTTGTGAGTAAAGCTCGCTCAGTGGTGGGACTCAACCTCGACCATCTTGAATCGGTGGTTATGCGGAGGGTGAAGGACAAACTGGGAGCTATCCTGGACAATCCTTCCCAACCCCTGCACGACGAGCTTTGGCGTATGAGCAGCTTGTTCAGCCAGCGGCTCATCCAACCCCGGTGCAGAACTGTACGCTTCAGACGTTCCTTTGTGCCCACGGCCATCAGACAGTATAAAAGCAGTCTGGACGGGACACGGGACGCATCTGTGCGACCGTCACCCCATCACTCCGTCACCCACTCACACGTGTGGTGCCCATAACTACCACGGGTCACTTAGGTTAATTTAATCTATTTATTCTTGCTCATGTGTGCTATCTATATGTAAATGTGTATGTATATATGTATATATATTTATGTAGGTATGAGTATGTGTGTTAAAAATGTATGTTTACGTGTATGTGGGAATTTATGGTGACTTATGTGCATATTTGTTTGCACTGATATATGTGTGTATATATATTTCCAGTTTTTTGTTTTTTTTTCTCTAATGTTGCTGCTGCAACATCCGAATTTCCCCTAAGGGGATCAATAAAGTATTGCCTTATCTTATCTTATCTTATCTTATATGCTGGGACCCACGCGACGCCGCCTCTCCCAAACAAACAAGGCGTAACGAAGCTCACAAATAAGTTTCTGCACAATGTTTAAATTTCATGTGTTGCTGCTTCAAGTTGAATATATTTTTTTAAAATATCATTTCCCGGATTACTGCCGTAAAGTCAAAACACCGCAGGTCGTGGACAACGTAGGGGTCGGGGACCCCCTGTATTCCGAAACAAATCAATCAACCGACCAGCAAACCAACCAGCATTAATTTTGGTGGTTAGTTGGTTGGTTAGAACCAACCAATCAGTCAATCAATCAACCGATCAATCAATAAATCAAAAACGAGTGGAGGTCCGTGCAGTCAGGACACAGGGTAGTTGCCTGTGATTTGTTCCCTTTGAGAAGAGTGTATCTAACATGTGCATTGTCTAATGCTGCAGTGCCTCTGGGATATAAAGGCTGTCTGAATTACACAAGACGGAGGAAGGAGGAGGAGAGGAGTTTATCGTCAGACTCCTGGGAGAGTCTCAGCGATGTGGGAAAGTGTGCGCGTCTTTGTGCTCCCTGTAACATTAGTGGAAGCCTTTAATAAGATGCCTTTTCATGCCTCAGAGTACAATGTCCTTGGGTAATCCAACAAAAGTCTCCCGCTTCTTTGTGGCCGTGACAACAAAATAACATTTCCAGCCCCGCACACCTATTGCGTAAGTCTCAAAGTGTTTTGTCGTATTGTCCGACTTCAAACAACAAAATTCTTTCGCACGGATCTGACATTGGAAATGTTATTTCTGTTTCATCATGTCATTAAAATTTGGCGGCGATTCCGTCACGAACAACGGCTCTCCTAAGGAGTCCACACGGTTTTGAATGTCCGTTGATGCCGGTGTTTGCTCACTTCCTGTCCCTAGAAAATGCGCTCGTGCATCGTACTGAAAGATACATTTTCAACCCAATTTCCCTGAAATCATAGTGTATAAACTAGCGTAAAAACAATGAAAAAAAAACATGATAGTTTTGTCCTGTTAAATATTGCAAAGACTGTTTCACAAATTCGGATTGCACAACCAAAAGTGCTTGTTGATGCTCGACTGGAATCTGATGGAAATTCCCGCCCACTTATTTCTGAGTTCCATATTTTGACAAGTGGCCCTCGAGTGTCTGTCCATGACGCCCAGGGGAAATGTACGTCGACTGCTCTATGTAATCCCCTTTTTATTACCCAGTAATAAATGTTGAAACAGCATTTTACAGTGACGGGGAAAAAGGTCATTCACCAAGACCAGAGCTTGAACGCCGACATGAGGGATATCGCTACAGCAGCAGCCGTTCAATTCGTGGATACTAGAAAAGTGTCCGCCCAAGTAAAGCAGAGTAAAAGAACATAAAATATGCAGGCTTTTCCCAAAACGTGACAATGGGAGTTACTGTTGCTACGGCGCCCAAGTACCTCGACATATGTTTTCTTTGCAACTGTCGACCGAAAAAAAACAACAACCAACCAGTGGTCACTTTTAAATCATCCGTCAGACATTGAAGGGTGTCGAGGAGGTGGAAATTAGAGTTAATCAGAAGTGAAATTTTAGGTGGTGAATTTAAGGGGCTGCTTTGCTTGGAACACCTTTTCATGAATAAACACCTCTTCTGCTGCTAAACGTATGTGTCTTCTTCATGTGAACAAGCAAGAGGGTCTTATTTTAGCCGCCAAAAGTATGGAGTTTTGGCGCAAGCACGTCCCGTGATCCCTGCCTTCCAGTTTTTGTTTTTTTTTTTGGCAACCAAGCCGATTGAACCAAAACGAATAATTCGGGCTTCTGCCTCACAGCAAGAAGGTCCCCGGTCTGATTCCGAACGGAGTCTTTTCTACGTGGAGTCTCCATGCTCTCCCCGTGCCTGCGTGTGTTCTGTTTCCTCCCACAGTTCAAGAAGGCAAAATTAAAGTGAATGGTCGTATGTCTAAATATGGCCCTGCGATGGACCAGCGATCACCCAATGACAGATGACGAATGGTCGAGGGACCGAATACCCAATCAAACTCAAATTAGAGACAAAGAATCCGCAGCTCAGTGAGAAGAAGTGTTGGAAGAGTCCAAAAAATGAAGTGGAGCTCTGTGACACTGGGGATTGAACCAAATATAGAGATTCCAAATCCGGAACCTTTACGGAGCTTGATTTACATCAGCAATCGTGCGATTGAAGCATTTGTAGCTTATGTTGCCTCCTATGAATCGCACAGAGCACTCGGACCACTTCCTGACGCCGCGTGCTGCTGAAACCACGCAAAATAATCCTAGTGGGTGGTCTCTTGAAGGGGTAGCAATCAGGAGCGAGGAAGAACTCAAAACTTGCTGCATAAATAATCGTGACTCGAGATCACTCGACGGACAATCATCCAGCTCCCCTTCGGCTGCGGCTCTGCCTGCTTTTCGGCAGAAAAAAAAATGAAGTGTTTGTGAAATATGTGAGTATAGAAGAAGAGCACACTTTATAAAATATGATACTGTCATCACACCACGGGTAGAACTCTACGTTTCAAGGCTGATACATTTTGAAATTTTGGGCGAAGCTGCAAGATCCACGAGCACGCCCGTTTTTGCCGTCTTTGTTCGGTGCCTTTTACTTCCAATAGTTAAGAGTTTGCAGAGGCGAAACTCCAATCAATCATCCCTTCAATCGTTTATGTACAACTGATTGCCGGTTGGCACGAGACCGAAACTCAATTTGTCTTATGTGGTGCGGCAGACATCGATTTAACTGGAAAACAGAGCGACTGGGACAGGAATATGAATCATTCCTTTGTCAGACTGTGCGAAGGAAAAAAACGTCGCCTCAGTAGCGGCGCCGTGTTGCATACCACTTCTGTTCATCTTTAGTTTGTGACTAAAGCAACACAGTGTGGACTTCCATACCCCCCCTTCGCCTACTTACACCCTCTCAGCTACAAAAATCTCCGGGCCGATCCCTTTGTTCATTCCCTCCACCCTTAGAAGGTACAGCAGACCCAGGAGACCCTATTTAGCCCTCAACATCTCAAAATGATCTAATTTGTCTAATCTAATGCAGCCTCTTGTTGCTCCGAAGTGCCAAACTACTTGATTGATTCTTTTATCCCCGAGTCCACGTGCACAGCATCATGTGCCGCGTGCTAATACGCACCAAATTACTTTCTCAAGATAGCCTCCTCCATTTTGATTGACTCTGACAGACTCTTGTGGTTTTACAACGGCGGTTGAGTCCAGGCTGAATTCAGTCCCACATACAATCTATGGCAAAGATAACCGTGACTGACAGAGCCTCTCCTCCCCTCGGCTTCCTCGCCGTCGTCCATATCCACCTGTGCCCCCTGAGGTTCTGCGATCAATCGACTGAAGACCAGAATAGCTCTTCGGAGAATTAACCCGGCCTTTGTCAGACTCAGATGGAAGGTTTTCGACCCCCCTGCCCCTTCCCCCCCCAAAAAAAATGCTGCACTTGCAAAACACAAGAAAAGGGAAGTGCAGTATGCGTATCACTCACTTTAAGCTAATCATTTGAAATTTGGCCATGGACATTATCCCCTCTTTTCTACCTGCGGTTTTTGTATTGGAGTGTCAGGTTGTCATCGGTCTTCCCGAATGAAATCAATCAAATTCTATTCCAACGGTAAGACCTGTTCACGTGATTCTTCACCCTCACCGGTTTACTGTCCAAAATGGAGCGGCGTGGCTCAGGGCGTCCGGATGCTCGTCCTTGAAGTCGAACATTCCCGCGCTCCTCCGAGCCTGTCCAAGTGTTGTTGAGCAAAAGCAACGAACCCCTAAATTGCTCCCCTGGCGCTGCAAAGTGGCTGCCCTCTGCTCACGGTTCATCCGTGATGGGTTAAACGCGTGGTCAAATTTGCTGATTAAGCAGCTGGAATAGCCTGGAGTGCAGTGTCAGCTATATGGACAACATCTATATATGAAAATATAGAAATACGCTTAATCATTTGATAAAGCATCTTGTAAAACATTTTTTTTGTTGTGAAAGAGCATGTTTTTATGAATTTGCCATATGTTAACGTATAAAAATATAAAATATGTTAACTAACAATAACACTGGTGATAATGATAATAATACTAATAAAACTACACAACCACTACTCCTACTCCTACTACTACTACTACTACTAATAATAATAATTGTGACAATTATAATTATCATTATTCTCATTACATACTATATATATATATATATATATATATATATATATAGTGCATTCAGTACATTCAGTACATTCAGTACATTCAGATTGTAGCCACAAGCTTAATCAAAATGTAGCCCGGTTTTCCGACAGTACAGCTGACGCTTTGTCACAAACAAATAACAGACACTGGATGGAGATATGAGCGAAGTGATATTCGAACAATGACGGAGAACAGTAGCACATATACACAAATTAGTCACATAACGTGATTCCACAGGCTGTAATTACTAAATGCCGGTGTGAAATATCCAGGAGGAATAATAAGAGCAAATATTGGAAGACTAGAATAAACACATGGGAAAATTATATTGAAAAACAACAACTTTTGAATAGTGTACAAACTCGTAATGAAACAAATTCATCCCTAAAACCCAACTGTTTTGTGGTTATGTGAGTGCGGGCACGCCTACTGGAGGATTTTATTGCCTTGAAATGTCACACACGCCAAAGGAGAAACAAACAAACAAAAGAAAAAAGAAAATAAATTGCTGAACATCTCTGCAACCTCATCTAGTTTAGGGTACCAATTAAAAAACCCCTGGGCTCTTTGTGTCAGTGAATTGTCATGATGTGGCCTTTTATTCATAACTGAATCATCTAAATTAAAGGAAACACACTTTTTTCACTTATGCAGTCTCTAATTTCTATTTAATGGCACCGGTGAACGTCGCGAAAACAGCAGTGAATATCTATGTTTAAGTCCTTACAAATTCATAAAATAAAATAAAATAAAATAAAATAAAATAAAATAAAATAAAATAAAATAAAATAAAATAAAATAAAATAAAATAAAATAAAATATTGCAATATGAAATTGCATAAAATAAAATTCCTCTGCTCGTTACACTTCGAAATTAAAAAAAAATAAATCAACAAAATTGATGGAAAAATGGAAAGTGATGGTAGTCTGACATCAGAGATTCTGTATAAGCAATGTGTTAACGTGTCTCGCCTGGTCACGTGTTGAATAACTGGCAGAAAAACAAATTAAATATTCAGAGATCGTTCAAATACATAAAATATGGGATTTTAACCTTTGATTCCAAATACCTATCTTCGCTTGTATGTTGTGCAACATTTTTATTTATTTTTTTCTAACTCTCCACACTGGCGGGGTTGTATCCCCGCCGTCGAAGTTATTCAAACGATATTGGGGGTTCCTGACCAGATTGAGGTGAACAGCCACGGATGGAGGCCGGCGCCTTGCCACCGCCATGACGCGCCTGACTCCGAGAGAAGTTTGGACTGCAGATTATGGTGTTTACGGTCTCGCGTGGAGTTTAAGTGAATTTGAGTCTGACGCATCTGCCGGTAATTATGTCTAATTTCCCCCGACGCCACATATTACTGCAGGCCTCCTCTTTCCACACTCATCTGCGGTGATTTAAAGCGAGAATGAAATAGCCCTTGAGGACGGCTGTGAAGAAAAGCCAGCTTCTTTGCTAAGTATAAACCGTTTATACTGATCATGGGGCATTATTACATCATAATCAGACATCATGATATGATCTCACGTCTATAAAGACAGAAATTAAAACCTATTAGTTTAATAGCTTTGCTTCTGTGATTATGTCCTTGTCCTTTCAAATGTTGGTATAATGGGCATTTTGACGGGTGTTTTCAAAGTTGCGGAATACGGTCATCGCCAATGTAGAGGTGCCATGAATATTTAATTACAAATAAATATCGTTCCGGATTTGAAATGTCAGCCGTGCACCCGGTTTGACGGGACATCGGTGTTCGGATTAAATCCCGGCTTTGACCTACTCGAAGTGTTTACATATCCATCTGAAAAGGAAAATGAATATCTTGGTTTGCTGAATTCGAAGTTGACTTTGCCAGACTTTTCCTCGGATCAAATCAAAGGTAAACCAAAGTTTAAAAAAATTTAGGATGGGCCTTAAACGAAGGTTTTTTTTTCCATGATCCTTCTTTTTAAATTATTAAGTAAACGCATTAAAAAATAATTAACCATTGGTGGATAATAGGGATCCGAATGGCCGGTCGGCCTTTTGTTTTTCCATTGCCAGTTTTGTTGTTGGATTTGTCAGAATGGCATCAGGGTGTACCTGGCCCTGTGGCGTGTTGCGTTCAGGTTCCTCCAGGAAGTAGAGCGGGATATCACCGGCATCGTCCGGCAGGCTTTTGTCTCGTGCAAACGCTATCTCATGTTAATCGCAATATATATACCACCAACCATTCAGATGACCAGTTGCTAGCATAGTTAGCATGCAAAATGTTTTATTTCAATGTCAAGGCAGCGCTTTCCTGTAATTCATTTAATTGTTTGTTTTTTTGTTTTTTTTTCTGTCCAGGCTTTGTTAAAAAACCCGGCCATAGTTTGTCCACCTCTGCGCTGAATGCCGGTGACTGGATAAAAAGCTGCACCAACTGTATGTGACGATTCAACCTTACTTTGCACGGCTGTCTGTAATAGACGAATACATTCTATACAAAAAAAAAAAGCAGTTGAACTTAGAGGCTTAAGAGGAATCCTGTTGATCACCAAAGCAGCTAACTACTTTTGTCCCTTTGTTTCTCTTTCAAACTTAAAACCTAAACTAGGAGAGTACTCTTAATGTCCGACCTTCGCCAAGGACAGTGAAGGTCGGCACTTTTTTTTTTTCAACCCAATACACTCAGACTCTTCGGAGAACCCATACAAATGACTAATAAAAGATTATCCTTCCTAAAATTATTACCTAAGTCATTTTTTGATGAAAATTTGTTTTTTTTTCAGCCTAAATCAAGTCCAACTCCAACATTTTCTTTTTCAGAAAAAAAGCCGCCAATAAAGAAACAATTAATATGAACCTCTTTCTGTCGACGTCACAATCCATCTTACACCACAATGTACACAAATCCAGTTTATTATTTAAAACAGTTCTGTAATATGTATCCGACTGCATCTTAATTCAAGCGAAAAGCCAGCGGAGTCCAGTTGTGCTGGGGTCATCCTTTTCTACCTGTGCCAGACTTGTAACTTTGGGTCGGATTAGTTCTTTTTCCCGCCTCTTTGTTCCCTGCCGTTCCCCATCGCCGGAGGCCGGCTGTACCGGTTGAACGGCTCATTGGCGAGAATCTTCCTGTCAGCCAGTTGAGTAACCCCCGGCCATGCAGGGGGTTTGTGTCGCTGTGTAGGTGTGCATCCTTGGCAGTCGATTGTCGTTTTTCTCTCTCTCTCTCTCTCTCTCTCTCTCTCTCTCTCTCTCTCTCTCAACCTGTTTGTAGGTCACAAATACTCCTACTCCTATTCATCCTAACAGAGGGATGAATTCTTTAAATTTGGATTTATTTATTTTTTTGGAGTTACATGTACCGCTTTGCACAGCACGCTAGTGCAGCATTTGCATCAGAAATCGTCTCGAGAGACAATGTGGCATTCAACTGGTGCCACGGGGATTTTTATTTATTTTATTTTTCTGTCTCGAGATATAATTTACAGCGAAAAAGAAAAAAAAAATCACTGAGCAAAATGTCAGAAGCTTTATGTTTAAACATTCCCACTCCTTATAGCTAAAGCAACGATACATGAAGCCCTCAAGCGGCTATTGAATCAAGAACAATAGGGTGCTGGATGTCTCCCAGTGTGTGTGTTTGTATTTCACATTAAGCAGATTCATCTCCTCCCACCTCTCTTCACTCTATTGTTAGGGTGGATTTCTACCTCCCACAATCCCTCCATCCTCCCTCTCTTTCTCTTTCTCTCTATTAGGCTGTTGGTAGCTCAGATCAGGTGGATCCTGTACTTGACTCATTTGCTGTAGGAATCGATGGGAACATTTAATCACTGAGCTGGAAGATAATGGCTTCGGAAGGGGTCAGAGGTGAGGCAGAGTGCACCGGCGGAGATCAGAATAAATGAGTTTGTACTTGAAACCGCAATCATCAGTCTGAACATCTCGACACCTGACAACACAAGCAATAGCTTCATAAAATTTGCGCGAAGAAAGGTCAGACTCAGGCCACATATGGCCATGTTCCCCACGTCCACTATCGCCGTTTTCAAATTGTGATGGATCGTAATCACCGGGATATTAGTATTCCGACGCCATTACGGATAGGTTTATCCAGCTGCACTGCAGATGCGGCGACTGGACGTCGCAGAAAAAGAAGCCGCCATATTTCCTCATTGCTTCAATGCTTTAAACATGCCGAGCCAATTCGGTTATTTTCCAATTTTTTTACAAATTTACTGCTTCTCTCATCTCTTCTCACCTCTGAGAGGGCTAAAAAAAGAAAAGCACTGGGAATGAAAGGGAAGCAACATGTCCTGAACAAAATGACAACCCCCTGCCTCAGAGCCTAATTTCAGAAACTTTTCCTCTTCGCTGCTCTTTCCAGGGGTCATCACAGCCAATCATCTGCCTCCATCTAACCCCCTTAGTCTCCATCCCATTCGCTATCCCTCATCTGTAGCTGTCCAGGTGCCAGAGAAAGGGCACCTGAATGCATTACGGCAGCACCCTCTGCCCGGTAGGTCTTCATGACGGCGGTGCAGGGAAGTTCTACGACCATGGTTCTCACCCTGCCGTCCGCAAACTCCTCAGTCGTTTCGGTGAAAACGTTTACGTTCTGCTGCGAGCCCTCGGTGTCCTCCCGTCCAAGGGCTCGGACCTCTACGTCATTCAATTTCTCACTGGTTCCGTCTATTTCACTGCAAGAAAACAGCTGACTGGTGACCCAAATAGTTTTGTTTTTTGTTTTTTTCGGAAAATGGCGCTCGGCACTCCGCAAGAAGGTTCTGGTACCGCCGCTTACGAGCTCCACCAATCAACAAGCGGCTAATTCACATACTTCCTACGGAACCCTAAAAAGACGCTGCCTCGGAGTAGAAGCTAAAATGATTCGGTCCCTGGTTCCTATGCAGTCCAAATGGAAAAAGTTCCTGGATTTGACAGAGATCCTGCAGTGCAAAAGGGGTGCTGGAAATTATGCAGATTTTACATTTCCCTTTTTTTTCCTGTTAAAGTTCCATCAATTTTTCTGTTCTTTTCTGCTATTCTGAACATTTTTTTTTTGTTTTTATCCATTGCCGCTAATTATACAGACCGTCTTTTGTCTCTTCCGATCACAATTGAATTGGAACACAATAAGTTGCATTTGCTCCGGTGAGGAGCGTCTCCATCATGTCGGGATAAGTGCAAGATTGAAACAAAAAGCTGCTATATATTCAATTTGAGAAAGCAAATTGACAGTTTTGCATCACGGGTCTTTCACAGATCATCACGGCTTGAATTGCCGCAGAGGATACATCTGTGCATCCTCAATCAAGAGCTCTCCAGCAGGCCTCCTCTATCCTCACACTCCCCTTGACGCATTTATGGAATTGAGACATCCTTCATGATGGCAGAGGTTTCCAGGTCACAGGAAGGAGGACGGGTGAGGGAGGCACCGCCGAGGCCGAAGTTAGAAAAAACGGATTAGAAATCTGAAAAAATACTTAGGACAGAGCGAAAATACTGACCTCAGAAGGGATGTTACAACTTGAGTTGGAGTACGCCGGACAGAAACAATAATTGGAAAAAATCGATGTTGATATAGCAGATGGTCCAACCCTCTCCGAGAACTACCTTCAAGACAGAGAATTCTTGTCGAAATCTTCTTGTCGTGGCAACCGGACTTGAAGTTCATGAACTTGAAAACTGAGGAAGCCTCTGGGATGAGGGGGTGAAACGTCCTCAAGTGAAAGAAATTCAAGTCCGGTTGCCACGACAAGAAGATTCCGACGGGAATTCACCGTGACCTGGATGACTGAGAACCTCCACACGCCAGAAAGACGGAATCAATAACAAACAGATGAGCTCCAACATAACCGGAAACAAGAAACCTGGAGCAGCTTGATTGGAAAACACTGCATGATGGGAAAAGAGTCCAGTTGTAGTTTTCCACAAGGCTTTTCAAATCTTTGCAAAGTCTTTAGCTGTAACATCCACAGTCTTCAGTCTCAGACTCAGCTAAGACTTAAATCTGGTGTGAGATGATACCTTTCTGAAATCTTTCTTCACTTGAAGACGTTTCACTCCTCATCCAAGAGGCTTCCTCAGTTCATGAACTTCAAGTGCAGTTGCCACGACAAGAAGATTTCGACAAGAATTCTTCGTGAACGTGTTGGCGAACCTGTCTCTCGGACCTTACTCCCGAAGAAACCTACTTCTCTAGAAACGTCTTCAAGTGAAGAACTAGGGGGCGGCGGAGGTGGAGCGATCGTCCTCGAAACCGAACATTCGTTGTCCAATTCCCGGCTCCTCCTGGTGTGTCGAAGTGTTTTTAGAGCACGACACTGAACACCTGGCGCTGCTAGACGGCAGCCAACTGCTCATGGTTCATCCACGATGGGTTGAATGCAGAAAACGAATTTCCCCAACGAGGGACATATAAAGTATACATTATCTATTTAAAAATTTTATGTCCAGTTGCCGGGACAAGAAGATTTAGATAAAAATGCGACATCCCGATGTGTCAACCGCGTGACGATTGCAGAATTTTCCCTGAGCGTCACATACCGACGCATTAGACAAAAAAAATAAAATAAAAGCAGAGTTTGTATTTTCCGCATCTCTCTGTTCTGAATGAGAACATTGCATTCATCCGCTGTCGCTGCAGCAGAAAATAGAAGCTTCTCCAGGTTCGTGGAAAAACGCTGCTGCAGGTGCATCGAGTTACCAATAAGAATGTCCAATGCGTTGGAAGGTGACGCAGGCTTGGGATTGAGAACGTGTAGTTCAAGTATATGGACTGGTTTCCCCAACCTTGTGGTTAGAACAAGACTCATGACCTTTTTAAAACAGCGTAGCACCGTCATGAACACGTACACGGCAACATCAGAGTAACATCCTGTCGAACTCGGTAAAAAACACAGTATCCACTTGAAAAGAGAACGCCTAAGTAGGTCACTACGCTCTGTTAGATGCTAATGGTTGGTAATTACGGAGGGGGACGACGGGACTTGGCGTTCGTGCTCCGACTATTTATGGATATTGTCCAATGGTTTTGTCCGAGAGCTCAGTCTTAAAATCGCCAGTGATGAACTCATACCGGCTTTTCCGTGCGACTGCCAGTCAAAAAGGGTCTTTCGGCAGAGTCTGGTTAACGGTAGAGGGTCGGGGGCCGAGGGGGAGAATGACATCCAGGGAGGAAAAAAAAAAACTAAGAATTGACATCAAGGTGTTCGTCCCCCCCCAACCCCTCCCAACAAGTTATGGAAATGGCCTGCCAGCTTTGACCTTTCCCTTCAGCAGCGGCACGAAAAATCTCAGAAGCCGCGGATCCTCGGCGACACGTAAAAAAACGTGACGCCGTGCTCACCAACCACGTCTGACGGAAGCAGCCAGGCGGCAGCACCTATCAATTTCTATGACTCCACCTTAAAATAAATCTTCCAATAAACCTAAACTATCTCCATCCCATTACTTTTGCTCTATATTCTATAATCTTTCTAAATAATATATATATATATATAAATTTCAAATTAAATAAGATAAAATAAAAAAAATGAAGAAGAAATGAAGGCAAAAAAGGGAAGAAATAAGAAAAAAAATGAATTAAAATTTAAAAAAAAATGAAAACATATGAAACAATTCAATAGATGCAGTTATAAATAAACGAGATGCCTGAAATGAGAACTGATCAACTCATGAAATGATGCAAAATGACAATGAAAAGCATTGAAAAGATAACAAATAAAGATGAACTCCAGAGCTATAACCTTTCAAATATCTACATTACTGTTTCTGTTTTTCACTCGAATAATCGAATAGAGGTACTGAATTAGAACCCATAATGCCGGCAAGGAGACATGGTGATCTGAAAATAAAAGTTTTAAAATACAAGCAAATTTATATGTATATGGAATTGTTGGCATGTGAGCACCTGTGTTCGACTGTCTTTACAGACACACACACACACGCACACAGTATGAATAAATCATATGAAGAAAGGAAGCTGAATCCTTTTCGATGTGAGTAGGAGGATGAATGCTTATATATATATATATATATATATATATATATATATATATATATTTTTTTTTTTTTTATTTTTTTTTTTTTACAGTAATTCTTTTTTTTCAGTCAACTTTGAATTGCTGATTTTCCTTTTTGTTTCATCTGCCCTCTCAGACTGGTTCAGTCACTGGCGGCGGAAGAAAACTGGGTTACCTGTGCTGTCATCCTCTGACTCAGACTCATTAATGACAGCGCATCCGTTTTACCCGGTGGAGAAACTCGCACCGCCGCGCCTCTGATTCTTCCGAACCCCGGTTGACCGCGGGTGGCGCCGACACGGAGCTGTTACGGAGCTGCGGACTGGACGGGTCCGGTTCCGAGCGCGATGATCCGCACGAGTCAGTCATGACACACTGGCATGAACTTAACAGCCTTGTTTGCTCTGTTGTTGTTCCTGCAGGTCCTCATTAGAGATGTTTTACATCCACAACAAACCTATGCTATTCTCCAGCGAGGCGTTTATATGCTTAACCTTCGCAACCTCGGAACTTCCTGTCCTTGTTTGTCCTTTTCTCCCGTTGCTTGATGTTTTGTTCATCCCGCTCTCTTCCTTCATATTTCCCACCGATCGGCTCCTGTGCCTGCACTGAACTCCACCTGCCGTCTGTGTAAATAATTCAATGTGTATTTTAGATGCAAGTAGAACTACACTTTCAGATCCTCCGTCGAGTAGAAGGCGCTTCTGCCTCTATGTGAGAGCGTGATTTAGTGAACAAGACAGCGGTAAAATAATGAAATAAAGTCAAGAAAATTGTACAGTTTTTTTTAAAGCAGAATCCTGCAGGAAGATCAATAATGATTTAAGGACAGAAGGGCCTCTGCAAATTGGTATGAATAGTTTTGGAAGCGAGGTGACGGCGGAATACTTTTTTTAAGTTCAAAGAGTCCTCATCCGAATCCCTGCACACTCCTGACTGTTTCTCCTGCATTTACTGTACATTGAAAGCAGGCTCCTAATGGCCGACATCGGCGTTCGTCGCGCAAGAACACGATGCCTTTTTTTTCTTCCATGGGGCTCCGTGTTCTGCACGGGCTCCCGCTCAGTCGTGCACCCGCGAGTAGAGGATCGCTCCGAAACCGACGTAGCTTTGCTTTTCCCCGATTTTCCCCCCCAGTGCCTGCATTCGGCATGTGAAGATACAAGAAAATAATGAGAGCGCCGCTGCAAGGCCTTTCACACCAATTTGCCACTAAGATGGCAAGAGTACAATCGCAGCTGTGCTACTGCCCCCTGCTGTCTCCCTGCCGGCTATAAGCCAAGTGATTTTCCCTGGAGTCATCTGCAGCCTTCAGAGTAGCTATGACGGCCGTGGGATGAGAGCATGGCATCGGGTAATAGTCGTCTTCGCGCGGCCGGCTCCGCACTCCGGGAAAGTCGCCGGACGGAGTACAGGGGCCGTTTTCTTTCTTCCTTTTTTTTTTTCAGTTTCCAGTGCATGGACAGGAAGCGAGAGTTATTTGACTTATTTGACGACGGCCTCCTCCTCCTCCTCTCCTTCTCCTCAAGTGCGGAAAAACGGCGGAAAAACAACCTATTCATTAAGCACACGGAGTCCATTCACCGACTCCAAATGTATTGTGTGATGTGATTATTATCGAACCAAATATTGACTTCAGGGCCGAAGATGCGCTGAAAACGCTGCTTATATCCGAAGATGTCAGAGAGTCAGGCGTCATGGAACGTGTCGCTCCGACCTTGTTTCTATTTTCGGGGCCTCAAAACCCGGCGACCTGACAATGTGATTAATTAGCGGCCAAAAAAGCCGTTCCAGGCCCCTCCGTAACACGCCACCGCTTAACCGCCGGCTTCGCTGAAATAAGAGCCGTGGCGAGAGAGACAGGCGGGGGGGGGCTGCGTATCACTTCCTGTCTTTGACTGATGGAGAGAGAGAGACTGCCTGCTGCACCTGCCGGGCCGGCGACCAGGAGCTCACCGCTCGCTTGTAGGAATGGTTGAGCAGAAAGAGCTATCATTGGGCCTTAACTCTATCCCATGGATCAAATACTCAGTGTGTGTGTGTGTGTGTGTGTGTGTGTGTGTGTGAGTGTATGCGTGTGTGTGTGTGTGTGTGTGTGAAAGATGGAGAAGGAATCGGCCTCTCAGGGCGAAAATCCCTGAGATTCGAACGAAAATCGTTTCATTTACCCATCCTCTCAACTCGACCATGAAGTTGAACTCTCTTCTTTTCTTTCTTTTTGTTTTTTTTTTTTTTGTTTTCCATGGTCCTGTCGCAGCCCGGAGCGTTCGCTTCGGATCGCTCAAACGCTCCTTTTCCTACCGGCACCCCCTGAATTTGAATGAGGGACGGTCGGTTTCCTCCACGGACCGCTGCCTCACCGTCCCATCCGATATCTGAACGACAGACCTACATGGCAGCTTCACTGTACATAACAAAGTATCGATAGTTGGCTCCGGACATTCATTCAGTCATTATCTTTACTACTTATCCTGCACTCGGGGTCGTGGAGGGTTTGCCGGGGCGAATCCCAGCTGCCACCGGGTGAGAGGCGGGATTCACCCTGGACCGGTCGCCAGTTGATCACAGGGCCGCATGTAAAGACGGGCGATCATTCACCCTCTCATTCAAGCCTCATATAGAGGCATCAACAGTCAAAATCAGCTGTATTGTCAATTTCTCCGCACGTACTGGACATACAGAGGAATGGAGAGGACGTTTCTCACAATTCGGCAGCGGCACGAAATTCAGAAAATAATAATGATCGTGATCATACAGGGCAAATTCACAGTAAAGTGAGTTATAACCTTAAACGGTAAACATTGAACTATGAGGTAAGTATGAAGTGCATGCAGATACAAACGGGTACAAATGAGGTGAAAAGATGATATTTGATGGTGAAAAGATGATATTTGATGGATTGTTTTGTACAGTTTAGTGCAAAGGTCAGTAAGCAGCATCATAATGGTATATGGTAATCAACCATTCTCTCCCTCATTCAAACCTCGTATAGAGACACACGACAAGTCAGTCACCCATTTACTCGTCGTCAGGGGTGTAGGTCAGCCGGTCCGGACCTGATAAAAGATTGAAAACTACTTTGTCCGTTTAAAAATTGCTGGGAGTCATTCAGAAGTGTTTGTGTCCACTGTGTCCAGGTGTGTTTCAGTCCACGCTGGACGGTGCCCCCGGCCGGGTATCTCGCCCTGCTTTTCCGCGTCTCCCCTCTGAGAGGCCGGTGGTCTCCCAGCCCCAGGCCTTCTAAACGTGTACATGCACATCCAACGTCTTCACGTTTGTCGCAAAAATGTCCAAAATTAAAATCAGTAGGAGAGTAAGCAGCCGCGTTGCGTGTTAGATTTTAACGATGCGATTCTAAAAGAAGATGCTTACGAGCGAACGATCGGAGATTTCACGCGTGAGTGCGGATGCGCATCGACTTCCCAAACACAGCCGTTTGCTATTTGATGTTCGGAGCATTCAATTTGATGCACTGGGACCTTTCCCAGTACCGGTCCAAAGCCGTCAAGAAACGTTGCTTGGGACCGCGTTGGGACCCGTACAAAGAAAAACAAATGTATCTATGTTCTTTATGATGGTCTACTGATCACGGTTGAAACAGATCGCTTTGTTCAGGAACTGAAATGGAAATTTCTTCCGATTCTTTTTTTTTTTTTCGTTATTATCTTATATCACTGAACTGACGATCGAGAGCTTCGGCGCAGACGAGGAGTGGGCGGAGATCAGTTGGTATGGCATTGAAGACCCGACAAACGATGCAATAGCGAGTCATGGCTTCGTGTTTCTAGTTCATCAAACACTCACTTTTGACCGACACATCATTTAAAAGCCAATGCATGAAAAAGCATGCAGTCTTTATCATAAATCATCTTTGTTTTGTATTCTTTCCTGAATAAATCTGGATGTTTTTCAGAACGTAGCGTATTATCGTTTTCCCATCTCCTCACGGTTCCTCCTTGAACTAATTATCTGCCGCCGAGTTTTGATTCTCTTTTCCGTCCATCATTAATCAACTGGAAGGGACGCAGAAACAAGGGATTGTCACGGAGGCCTCGGTGACGTAGAGATGGAAGGTTAAGGTAAAACTACCGGCAAGAATTTGAAAATACTTCCACCCTTGCCCCTCATACAGAGATATGTAACCATTCAAACGTCTCATTCAAACTTCATAAAGACGTATACAACTATCCATTCATGTGTTATATAGAGAAATACAACCATTCATTCACTCGTTACATAGAAACAAATGGGGATTCGCACAAGTCTTGGCTATTTAGAGTCTCCGATGAACCTACTGCTTGGTTTTGGACCGTGAGAGGAGACCTTCACTGGCACTGGGGATTAGTTTGCGATAAATAACAGATTGATTTTAGGCTTTCACAAAGCTTTGTTTGGTCAAATCAGCTCAACAAGGGCAAAATCTTTACAGTGCGCGGATAACTTTTCTTATCCTTTCTGAATTTTTTTTCTGTCTGAACATGTAAAACTGGTCTGAGGTCAGGCGGTAGCATCAGAGCGCTCTGTGTGGAGATGAAACAAGGTCAAATAACACTTTTCTGAGTTGCACAGTTTGTTGTTGCTGTGGAGAGCTCATACCGGGAGAATGCTGGTCACTGGCATCCAATGACAGGGCAGGGAAACTGAAAGAGGAACCTGGTTGGGATAAAGATGCCAGGCGGAGAGCACTGAGGTGAACGGTTCATCGTTGAACCGTAGAATCAGCTCTGGGAGAACGTCGGCGCTGGCATCCGCTAAGGTGGAAGCCCGGTCGGGACCGGGAGCCTGGCGGGAGAGTGCCGGCATCCCAAAAAAAAAAAAAAAAGGCAAAGAGAGGCCCAGTCGGGACCGGATGGCCAAGCTGGAGGGCACTGGCTAGGAGGCCAGGCAAGAGAGTGACGGTATTCAAAACACAAAGAGGGGGGCCAGTCGGGACCGGGAGGCCAGGCTGGAGAGGGCCAGCATCCAAAACCTCGAAGAGGGGGTCCAATCAGGGCCGGAAGGGAGGATGCTGATCAGGTTGCCAGGCGGGAGGCCGCTGGCATCCAAAACTCGGAGAGGAGCCCAATCGGGACCCGAAGGCCAGGCTGGAGGGCGCTGGCTCACTCATGACCGGGCTTGGAGAGGGTCAGCATCCAAAACCTCGAAGAGGGGGCCGGGACGGGTAGGCCAGATGGGAGAGCACCCGCATACAAAAAAAAATGACTCAAAGAGGGGCCTGGATGTAAAGGGAGGCCGGGTTGAGGAGAGTCGGCATTCAAATCTTGAAGACGAGGCCCAGTCGGGAACAGGAGGCCGAGCGGGAGAACACTGGCATGCACCAGCGGAGCCGAAGGAAAGAGAACGGGCGTAAAGAAGTCAGGCAAGGGGGAAAGAAAGACGAGACGCAGCCTCTGTACAGACTCAAGACAAAAAAGAGATGAAGCCCCCATACAGAGCTCAGAAAGGAAGACAGGAAAGAGGAAGCATGAAGGAAAGGAAAGAGGGTGTGGGAGAAAGGAAGGCAGCCCTGCGTCCCTTGACGAGTGGCAGCCACCAGACAAGCAGGCCAAACCAGAACACTGGTAAAGGATGCGCTTATATTATTGAGGAAGCTCATTGTCAGAAATGTGCTCCGCAGAAGTATAGAATCAGATTCAGAAAAAAAAAGAAGTGAAAGGGATAGGAAATAATGAGTGTGCAGACCTAGTTAGAGGAAAAGTATATCAACTTTTTTTTTTCCTCATTATTACACACACACACACACACACACACACACACACACACACATACAATCAGTAATTCAATTTGATTTTCAACAAGTGCTTTCATTCATCCGCACATAGAATATCGCGGAGCCAAGCGTGATGACACACCATTCATCGTAGTCGAGTCATTAGAAGATGTCCTGACTGTAAAGTGGAGACAGAAAGACAGAAAGGCATGAAGGCCAGCTGACCATTCTACTGAAACGAACACTATTCAGCGTCATTATATTAAAGACCTATTTCGTAATCAAGCTGTGTGCAATTGCAAAAATACAGTTTGTTTACCCCGGTAAGCGACTTGAGCACACTGAATGGGTTCATAGGTTTTGAATATCGGACCCATGATACCGGAGACGGATAAACACAGCCGTGCACCATCTGAACCCGCAACTTAACCCCCGATGTAGGATCCTCCACATCGAATAACCGCGAATCGTCTGTGGTTATTTCTCAATGGGTCGAATGAAGAGCCCTGGACGCTCTGAGGACGGTTCTCCAGGACCAGCGAATGAAAAGAGAGGAAAACAATCACCTCTGAGAGCTTCCGTCCTCCAACCAATATTTTCCATAGAGCAAGTAACATTGTCTCTTCTGGCTCTGCTGCTGTCAAACGACCCCAACTTTAGCAAGAGTTGAAAAAAGGCAGCGGGAAGAATTCGGCGTAAGCAGAAGATGCAAAACTGTGCAAAGGTTATGATTACATATTCCATATATGATTAGCAGTTGTAGCCTCCGAATGCTGAACGCATGATGTTTGGAAGCCCTGCAGCTTTGAATTTCATGTAAGCTGACATTTTAAACTTCCTGTTTTCATCTGTTCTTCTGTTGGGTCACAGAAAAAAATATACTTCTAAAAAAATTAATTAAAAAAAGTATCCATCCATCCATCCCTCCAAGAAAATACATAAATCAGAAAAAAAACAACTTTCAAGTACATTCTTGTATAGGCTTAATGCAACAGCAGGAATACAAATTATATATTTTAAATAATTTCATTCTCATTTTATGCTTTCAGAGACTTCCATTATTATAATCATCCTCAATTTGGCTTTTGTTTGGAGCAGTGCATTTTGCACAATGTATCTCTAGTCTTGAATTGCTCCATTTGAGAGCAGCGGATGGGATAATGTATACCATAATTTAAGCAATGGCAATATGGCGACAGCAGCTGTTAGCCTTTGCTTGTTCTGAATATACTTGCAAAGTGAGTTCTTTGAAATTCACAGAAAATATATTATTACATGATTCAATGAAAATTGTTTTTCTTCTTAATTCTACTCACATATTATTTGAACACACTCTTCTTGAATGCAGACGCATCGGAAGCATATAGACCGCACAGAATTTCACTTAATTGAATATTCCATTTGAAGAAGTCAATTTTAGCGCAAAGTGTCTGATGCCCATCTACGCTCCGCTATTTCCCTTGGAGTAACACTTGAACACCACAATGGTGATATTATTTTTGGCAGATAAAGATTTGAACGGCATTAAATCGGGGTGCAATAAGGGTAACCTGGTTCTAACAGCTGGTTTGACTTTATCCGTCAGCGCCCATCGGCGATTAAAACAGAATAACACAGGATAGTGGTGGGACTCATACAGAAGAAACGCATTGATGTTCTTTATGATCGTCTAATGATCACGGTTGAAACAGAACGCTTTGTTCGGAAACTGAAATAGAAACTTCTTTAGATTTTTTTTTTTTTGTAATCTTTTATCACTGATGTGACGATCAAGAGCTTTGGGCCAGACGAGGAGTGGGCAGAGATCAGTTGGTATGGCATTGTCGACCAGGCGATGATGTGACGGCCAGTCATGCTGTAGTGTTCCTAGCTAATCAAACCCTAAGCTTCGACCCACACATCATTCAATAGCCAATGTATGAAAAGCCTGCAGTCTATGTCATACATTGTCTTTGTTTTGTATTTTTACCGAAATAAATCTCGATCTTTTTCATAACAAGATGTGTTATTGGTTTCCCATCTCCGCGCGGTTCCTGCTTAAACGAATAACCGCCCCCCGAGTTTTGATTCCCTTTTCCGTCCAGCTCGGGTTGAGGCAAACTTCAAAAAGATCATCTGAAAGCGAAATGGAAACAAGGGATTGTCATAAAGGCTGGGACACCTTCATGGCGCCCTGATGTAGTTTCCCGTCAAACAAAAAAGGGGGAGACTGTGAAAGGGGGCCCTTAAAAGATGTGAACATCTTCAGGACCTTGTCAACAGTGCTCAGAAATACAGTAAATCAACATCGGTAGGAGGTTGATTATGTTAAATTTAGTGAGAAAATATGAAATTTTGAGTGCAAGGTGAAGGTCCAGGCAAAGAACAATTCGGAAGAACCCTTGCCGATTGGCTCTTTGGAGCATCAGGTCACCTTTCCTGGAGTGAAGCGGCCTAGATGTTTGATGCTTCTTTCTTTTTTTTTATGGGTCTAGAGTCCCGACAGGAAACTCTCGACCTGGTTGGTGACTCAAATGGGGTGACAAAGAGGAGCCTCAATGTAAACCAAGTGCTCAAGAGTTGAAGCAGGCGGAGGAGAAGTCTGTCTGCTGGATAGACAGAAGATAACCCATCCACAAGGACAGCAGGAAGACCTTCTGCTGCATCCAGAAAAGGCCGGGTGCTGGATTTCCAAATCCGGCAGTGCTCAAGGGATCTCCTCTGGAAGTGACTTTCTCAGAGAACTGGTCGGAAGGTCACCTGTACTCCTGGACGGAGGCCTTGTTTGAGTCGGGCAACTCCCTCCTAAAAATGCTGATGGGTGCAAGAGGCATAGAAGGGTAGCGCCTTCAGTGGTGGGGGGAGTTTGAAGAGGGTGTGGTGACCTACCAATGGCCTCAAGGTAATTCATATAAACTCAGACAGTGAGAGAAGTGGGGCCTCACCCAGATTTAATTTTACAGTGATGAAGACGACCTGTTAACCTTGTCCAGAATCATCCCCTGGCAAGTAAAAGAACACTTCAAAGAACTCTTAATCCCAAGTCGGATGACCTGCACAGAAGAGGCAAAGACGGAGGACTCTGTCAAGCTTTCCGTGGAGGGGATTATTGAGAAAATAAAGAATTCACCATCATTGGGATGGGACTCGCCGTTGATGAGATTGGATTAAAGAGGCTCTTGATGTTGAGGAGCTACATCAACTAAAACCCTTTCTTGATATCATACACATGGTCTGACAAAAGGAGGCCCGAGTTGCCGGGGGAGGTGTCACGAGAGTAATATTAGAAATCAGACCAATAAATGCTGTTAGTTTAAAATCTTAAAAGAAAGATAAATTAATTTTAAATGTTCACAAGAACTGACGTGACGGTCTCGACACAAAAATGATCGTGGAAAATTAGAAGAATGAAGACAATTGTGAAATAATAGAAGATATGAATATTTTGTTGCCATCATGTGGTTGATTTGGGAAAAAGACCCAATAATTCGAAAATCTCTTTTCATATATATATCAAATATTTTATTCATTTATTTATCTATCTTCCTCCAGCATGTTTTTACAGTTTCATGTGTATCCATATGTTATTTCTAATGAATCAGTTGTACCATTGGGTAATACAGAGGTGGATGGCTCTACATTTTTAGAGCTTTTTAATTTTTTTTTTCTGTCTGTTCTATTTCATGTATTGATTGTTTCGTGATGCACTCGTCACAGGTGAGTAAAGATTTAGGCAGAATCAGAGAGAGGGAGAGATTTAAGAGGAAAATAAAGCATGAATAAAATATGTGTAAATATGTGTTTATTTTTTTATTAATTTCAACAGTCCACCTGCGGCTACGGTGAAAATGCCCTCTCATGAATCAACAATATCAGCCGATCCTTTCAGCCGGTCCGTCTAAGCCTCTCCTCTTTATCTCCCCAGGTTTGTGTCACTCCTCGCTAATCCCTTTCTTTGCCTTTGATTATCCTCCTCTTTGCAGAAAAAAAAAAAAAAAAAAAAAAAAAAAAAAAAAGAGAAAAAAAACAAAAAAAAAAAAAAAAAAAAAAAAACAAAAAAAAAAAAAAAAAAAAATAAAAAAAAAAAAATTA
>CAAKHD010013136.1:45365-58145 GCA_901007705.1 Fistularia tabacaria | reverse complement strand
TAGCGTGCACCCTTTGGACGTTCCTTTTTTTTTCCCCCGATTTGTTTGCCCCCTCCCTAAACCCTTTTTTTGCCTTTGATTATCCCCCCCTTTGCAAAAAAAAAAAAAAAAAAAAAAAAAAAAAAAAACAGAGGAAGACCTCAGACGAGTGAAGGGTCACTGCATCTCACGCTGGAACACATCACAGAGGGGGAAAGAAATAGAAACAAACATGATACCACAGCAACCTGAGCAAATATATATATATATATATATATATATACCTTTTATATATATATATATATATATATATATATATATAAAGATATATATACCTTTTTTTAAATTCATTTTGACGGTGCAGCGTTTTTATGTTCTAGATTATGATATAGACTCAGGTGCAGAACGTGAGATCGGACTTTGTGTAAAAATCGTAGTAAGTCGTGCCATTGGAACAAATTCCCGATCTAAGTCGAGGACACCTTGTATGGATATATCTTTGATTAATCGATAGCATTTTTTACATATTCTAAGAGAGAAATAATATCCCAATGAGCGTCCCTCCAATCAGTACGTCGGGGTATTATAACTTTCACATCGGGGAAAGGGTTTCGAGGAAGATGTCTGACTTCAACTTAGGTTTCGCCGTTTCACGCTGTTGTTCCCGATTTGATGGCAGCCCCCCCTGTTGGCAGTACAAAAAATAAATAAATGAATACCCTGTTGCGGCAATTATCAAAAACATTAATGCAGCTGCAGGAGCTCCAACGTGTATTTGGACGGCTGGCGGAGTCTGATTTTTGTCATTTTTATACAGAAAAAATAAAAAAAAAAAAAGAAAGAAAAAAAAATGAAAAAAATGTTAAAGCAAATGTCAGGGCGGTGAACATTTACAGTGAACAAATGGCTAATTTTTGGTCTCAAGATCTTTTAAGCTGTTGAAAGTCCTTTGTCTGAAGGTAAGGAAAATAAAGTGCTATTGAAAATGTCTTAACACTGTGAAGTGGGGTATTATTGTTTTCATCACCGCAGAATACACTAGCTCCACTGGACAAAGGCGGCATGAAGCTTTTGGGCATGTGGCGATTTTGAAAAATGGAGTGTTGTTTTGTTTTTGTTTTTGTTTTTTGATTACCGATCACAGATTCCCTCCAATATGATCAAAAGTATTCAGAAAACATTCAAATCAAAGCAGTGCACACACACGCACACACACACACACACACACACACACAAACACACACACTTTGGGTTTCACTTCACACTTGACTGTTCCCTTCATCCAACATCATCTCGCATGCATTTCTCTCGATTTTTAAGTTTTTTAACATTTCTGTGAAGTCCTCTTGACCTGTTTGATAATACCCAACTGCTAACTCCACAGAGATGGCGATTCTTTTTTTTCTTTTTTTTTAATTTATTCAAGTCTTGTTTTTATTTTATTTATTTCTTCACTTTTAGAACTCAGGAGCGACTTTTGATCCGGCCTGATCGAAGGGAAAACCTTCCGTTTGCTAACCAAAATCAATCCTGGCACGGCTGCTGAGGAGAGCTAAGAAACCGGAAATGAAACTAATCGTTTGGATTTCGTGGAACGGCCAGCTTGATGCAGGAATTTGAAAATAAAATTGATTGTTTCGTGACAGCAGATTCACAGAATTGCATCCTCCGTCACACTTCCTTCGTCTCTCTTTCATTGTCGCTCTAAATGGCACTTGTCTAAACCACACGCATGTGTTCTGCAGTGTCTATGAGTCATTTCATTGGTCCGATGTGATGAGGCTAAATATTTTGGTGGCATCAATTGCATTCGCCTGTAAAAATCAATAAATTGGTTGCATCGTTGTTTAAGCTGCAGTGTTCAAACCGCGTGAATAAAATAGTAGCTAATAGTCCAGAAATAATGGTAATAACAATAAAAAATAAAATTTGAAAAATATAATAAGAAGAAATAAATGATGGAAATAATAACAATAATAATCTTCTTCTTCTTTTCTTTATGGCTTTTCCCTTCAGGGGTCACTACAGCGAATCAACCTCCATCTAACCCTGTTCTCTGTATCCTCTCTCACACACCAACTAACTTCATATCCTCTCTGACTACGCCCATACATTTTCTTTTATAATACAACTACTACTACTACTACTACTACCTCTTCTTCTTCTTCTTCTTTTTCTTCTTCTTCTTCTTCTTCTTCTTCTTCTTCTTCTTCTTCTTCTTCTTATTATTATTATTATTATTATTATTATTATGCTAAGAATAAACAATCAAATAAAACAATATCAGCAGTAGTAATGGTAAAAAAAAAAATCTATAATAATAATCATGATAACAACAATCATAATTATTATGATATTTAGCAATTTGTTTGTTTTTCTGCTTCCATGAGTTATATTACTAGGAAGAAGTGTTAATCAACAGGAACTAAAGAGGAAAGGTTTGCTCTGCTTCAGTGAAATGTAACGTGAAAATAATGTGTTCATTGTGTCATAAATTGGGCTTGGACTTTTTCCACATAAGGGATTCACTTAAATACCCTGGTTCTTTGGCATGACCCTATCGTTCAGGGAATGTACACAAATGCAGCCCGAATGACAAAATGCGATATTTATTCTACCTATGGAAAAGGGGTCTGGTTTAAAGACCTGTATCCAGGGATTGAGAGGTGTGTACTTTGACTGTACGTTCAGGAAATACCCAGATTTCTGAAGTACACGGTTTCAGAAAAGCCAGGCAATAAAAATGGTGAAGAGGACAGAGGATAAAGGAGACAATCATGGGATTCAACCATAGAGTCGGGGGTTTTAGGAATTCATGAGAATGCTGAAGATGGTTGAGATGCAGCTGGGGCTTTATCCATGACCTGTGGAGAAAGTTGGAAAGAAGAAAGACCTCCCAACTCCAGTGATTTAATGTAAGTGGCCGTAATGGAAATGTCGGTGTGGGTGTTGGTGCGGGGAGGAGGAATTCATTCCGCTCCATCTTATTGCGACCCTCCTCATCCTCCCCTTATCCACCACTGAACCATGCCTGCTTCCCCTATCTCATTTCTCTCACACACACACACACACACACACACACACACACACACACACACGCACACACACACACACACACACACACACACACACACGACTAATACGGCCCCTCATATACCGGCCGATAGATTATCAGACCGGTCATGACGCACCGATACAACACAAACATCCAGGGGGAAGTGGAGAGATGTGTGTTGGCCCGATAAGATGTTTGCTAAGTAGCGGTCGGGCAAAGGCCAATAAACGTATTTCGATACAAACACGGGTCAAGGTGTCGCGGAGGCTCTCTAAGCTAGCGGTAAAATCAGAGGCCGTTGGGATTCGAAAAAAAAAAAAAGGCTCATCTGTGAGTTTATTTGGAAAAGATAGACGAGAGTATCATCAGCAAGGGGAGGAATAATTCACACCAACATTGAATGCGAGGATGTTTTCACGTAATTTCACACAAGCCTTCGAAATGAAAACAAACCAGACAACAGCATAAAATCAGAGAGCTTGAAGCCACTGGATTTAAAACACTAATGACGTTTTCATGTTTTCATTGGTCATTTCATTCTTCAAATTGCGATCATCAAGACTGGAAATAATACTGAAATTTCTGACTGCAATGATAAAAAGCATTTTTGCAGGATCGTGTTCGAAGCTGCATTTCATTGTTTACATTCACGACACGTAATCTTACAAAACAGATGATCCAAACTGCCATCCATATGAAAGATGTATAATTCTCTTTAAAACGTCCCAGCAGCAAGAAAAACATGATATTAAAGAGATGGAGATTGTAGCCTTCTATTAAACTCCTGCCGTAAAAGCTACTTTATATAAATTATGAGCACATCTTTAGTCTTGTGAGTAAGCTCATGTGTTTTCTAAGTATGGATTAATGCCGTGAACATTTCATATATTTCAAGGTTCTCTACTGCCGGCTAACAGACGCATCATTTTCTGATCGGAGCTCTAAATTACCGGGTGAATTAAATACACACACTAAAACACATGGCTTACGTACGTGTGAGACTGAACAGGGTTCGCAGTGATAAATGCTGCCGGAAGCAGATGGATGCGGTAAGGTGTTTGTATAAGAAAAATAAATAATTTTTAAAAAGTTAGCACCAGTTATTGCTTCTTAAGTAGTAAAATCTTGCCGGTGCTAAGAAAACATTATAATCACACGGGGCAAGAAAAGGGAAAACTATGTTGTCTGTGGATGTGCAGCACCTGCTGCTTGACTTGTTTGGAAGTCAACATTAATATAGCCTCTCAGTTTTATCTCTTATTCCCTTCAGAAATGTTAATTTTGTATTATCTCTATAAAGAAGTAAATCAACTAAAGTATGTTTATTTTTTTTTTACATTTTTAATTGTTATTATTTAATTTCATTATTTGTTGATGCACGCTTCACACTGACATTTTCTGACGCTCACAAATAATTTTCATTAATTCATTCACAAATTGAACTGTGCTGATGGTTGATGGTGCGTGCATCCGTGTGAGCAAAAATAGGAATCCAACAGCTGGCGTGATTTACTCAGCGATATTTGTTTACCTCTTAACTTTTCATCCGAATCTGTCTCTCCAAGGATTTCCAAGACACTTTTTTTTTTTTTTATTTATTTTCTTATAAGATAATACTGTTTGTACACTTGAGTGATCACATGAAGCGCCATTTACATGTTGGAAAAAAAAAAAGGAAAGAAAAAGCTGTACCCTTGACAAATGCGTTACAAATAGATGTCATTTGCGACAAGACAACAAAACACCGACACTTTTCGCGACCGCACTTGAGTGGAAAGGGCAATAAAACCATTGGCTGGACTAATGGCTGCATCCAGCAACGTCCCCATTGAAGCAAAAACATTTAGAGAGAGAAAAAAAAAGAAAATGACTGAAAAAATGAAAAATAGAGTAAAATGCATGCTCAGTTAAATAATTAAATACATGTGAAAATTCAGAAACCACTTTTGTGGTAGATTAGACATACAGGTGACGTACTTCGTAATTAATAATTAACAGAATTTTGTCATTTTAGATGCCTCAAGTAGAAGTGGGTACATCTAAAAGCATGTCATATCTTATTTTATTAAAAAAATATATATAGCTATTTATACACTGAAAGTTTTTGGTGTTTTTTCAAAGGTTTTAATCACATCGCTGCTGTGAGACAGAGTCTGCTCCGTTGAAGAGATACTTAGATTCCGACCTGAGACATTTACGCTGAAAATCTGGTTAGTTAAATGTTCTAACAATGGTTGTCAGAGGAGTTTGAGCAACCCAGCAAAATGACACTGCGACCTTTGCGGGAAAAAAAAAGCGAACCGTGTTACATCCTTTGATTTTGCCCATTAATTAGTCACAACCCGAGACGGTAGCCGGACGGGTCGGAACACCTCCGAGTCCGGCTGCTCTTCGTACGACCTCTCTTGGATGCAAGTGATCTCCATGACTGCGAAATCTTCTGCCCGGCGGACAGAAGCTAACGGGGCGGGGAGGAGGACAGGGGTGAGGACGAGCGTAGAGCGAGGAAGCGAAATGGAAAAAACAAAGGAAAAAAAAACAAAAAAGAAACGGCCTGGCGTCATCTTCCCCCGGAGCCATTCAAAGGGAAGTTCACGGAAATAACTGATCAGCGTCTCTTTACAGGAGGCCTCGATTTGAACAATTGCCCATTTAACTGTGACGCCATTGTTGTCTCGGGATTTGCACTCAAAAGAAAGGTCACAACGTCCATATTTGTCTTTCTAAAAACTCCCGCTTCGTTCCCTCTGCCCTCTCGCAGGGATTCTCGCCTCGGGAGCGATGGCTGATTACAATGTCCACGATTAGCATTATCCTCATTTCTTTCATTTCCATGTTTTCACAGCCTTTCTTATTTCCCCACCCCTCTCTTTGTTAACAGGATTATACAAAAAAAAGTGTATTTGTTGCGGTTAATTGTTTGCAAGTTATAGCAATTTCGTCCCCCCCCGGTAGCAGACTTTGTATGCCGGCTGCATAATTTTTTGCTGCCGGCGAGTACTCAGTGTAGTCCCTGGCGCGGCAAATAAATAAACATGTCGGAAATATAAGCGGAGGCTTTGTCAAAGTCAGCGAGATCCCTCTTCCTGAAGTCCTGGATATCCTTCAGAATCAGTTCCGATAATTCGGACATTTGTCTTCTGCGTCGTCGGGTGTAGAGTACCTTATCCCCAAAATACCAGTCCCCGTGGAATCAGGAAAACACTTTGGCGAAGACGTGTGTTTACACAGTAAACTGGGCAGACGTCGACTCTCTGCTATCTGCGCTTTGACCTCCAGGAGCGCGTTCGTTTACGGTCACGATAAAGATGCTCCGGCGCGCCGCAGGTAATGACTCTTGCAGCCCCAAATTTCTTTTTTCTATTGGTCTCTGTCCTGAATTTGAAAAAAAAAAAAAAAAAAAAAGCGGCTTCGTCTATTTCGAGAGACTCTAACCCTGTGCTTTTCATCACAATCAACCCCCCAGCTGATTACCCAGGGCCCCGCTGAGAGAATTTGATGTATGGCTGTTTTTTCCTCTTATTATACCGCGGCTCTCTCTGCGGCAGCTGCACACCTCTCGGCCGGTAAGCGAGAAGCTGCGGGGGGGTGGGGTTGGAGGTCCCCCCCCCCCCAAAGACTTTGTCTCGGTGCCCTGTCGGCCAGTGACAGGGAGCAAATGATTGCAGAGCAAAGCATCATTTTGTGGTTCAGATTTAAGTGGTTCACCTTATTTTAGAGCACAGCCCCTCTCCTAAATTATTAACAACCGGCTGGCGGTGACCCAATAAATCAAGCCGGGATACGAGGAACCCCCTGCGAGTCCATGACTAACGTGCATGTACACTGCATGTGCTGCATGCGTGCATGTATGCGATAGAATCAGAATCAGAATCAGAAAAAAAAAAAAAAAAACTTTACAATTGGGGGCACATGGGGAAGGGCATTAAATGTTAGCATCAATAAATACATGGGTGAATATATATATATATATATATATATATATACAGTATATATATATAATAAATAACTATACAGAAGTGAGCAAATTGTACCATTGGTAGAAGAGACTGTGGACTATGAATCAATAACTGGATATCTCATAAGGGTTTTCTCAACCTGCTAACCATAGGAGTCAGACTTTAAAAAAATGAATAAATATTTGTTCAAGATTTTTGCCGATCCTCCAGTCGAGTCACTCCGGAGTTGGGATTTGCCTGAAGGTAAACGACAACTTGACGGTTGTCATCGCTCCCCCAATTTTGTGGCATGAGAAATTGCCATTATATTCAACACTTCGCTGTGATTCAAGCACATTTGAAAATCGCCCATTGTTACACACTTGAGAAATTCTCATTTCCTGATGCTGGTTTACGAAACTCCCTCGGAGTGAATTCTTGCTGCGTGCACTCCAGTTTCAATCGACGGTCTTTTAGACGCTGCGAGCTCACTTCATCTCGCGAAAGGTCATTTTCTGTCTTAATCGCTCCTCTTCCTATTTGTTTGTGTCTCTGATTTTCTCAAATCATCAGCAAACCGTCATTGTACTGGATGACTCTTTGGTTTAATCGAGATAAGTAGAGGGACGATTTGAAAAAAACAAATACTGTAATTTCCAGACTATTGAACACACCTGAATATGAGCTGCGCCGGCTAAAAATACATAAATAAATATATGTGTACATACATGAGATATTTACACATAAATATGTCACACAGAAACCTTTTTTTTTTTTTACTTCTAATTAAAAACATACCGGTATCGTCCACAAATATGTACTGGAAATGCTTTTTTTTTGAACAGCGCCTGTAACATGGCTGATGAAAAAGATTAATGATAAATAACGCAAAGGAAAGTCTATCCATCCATCCTCCACTTCGTCCTGCTCCAGCTGATCGCTATCTTTGTCTCACATGCAGCAGCTCTTTTTCCTTCTTTCGCAGCCAGGTTGAAAGCTGCATCATATGCATTTCATCGTGTGTTTTCCATGATGAGGTTGTTTGCATGAAGCGCAATTTCATTGGTCCGATGTGGTGAGGCTAAATGTTTTGGCGGCGTGAAGCTGGTTACCCCCCCCCAAAAAATGCATAAATCAGCTGCATCATTGTATAAGCCGCAGTGTTCGAAGTGTGTGAAAAAATTAGCATCTTATAGTCCAGAAATTACGGTAAATTAGATTGTCTACCGTTCGGTCCCGGAGGACCTACTGGCTCGCACCTCTCTGGCGATGAAGGCCATGGAGAGAATTGTTAAAACTCAGGTACTGAAACCCTCCATCCACAAACCCCCAAACAACCTCCGTCAGGCTCCTGTTTTGCAGATTTCTGCTGCGCCTTCAAAAGTCAAAGTCGAAGTCAGCTTTATTGTCAATTTCTCCGCATGTGCTGGACATACAGAGGAATAGAGAAGACGTTTCTCACAATCCCACGGTGACATGAAATTAACAAAATGATAATAAAAGAGTGCAAATTAAACAGTAAAGTGACAGGAAAGATGAAACTATAAGGTATAAAGTATAAAGTGCAGATACAAAGAGACCCCTGCAACCCCTCATGATGGCCCAGAAGCTGCTGATCCGTTTCAAGCTCTTCATCCTCTACAAGGATGACTGCAGGTCTGAACTCGCGCCTGGCGATATTTGCATAGGACACTGTCCTCCTGTCCCTGCCGTCTGGTCCGGCAGTCCACCGCGGTTCAGCTCTCCAGGACTTCCCGGAACTGGTGCGCAGCCTCCTGCCTCGGGCTGAATGCGAGTAAGACCGAGGACACGGCAGTGACCTTCTCCAGCAGATAGCTGGCTGAGGCGGTCGCCACCTGCATCCAGGGGGAGCCCGTAGAAACAGTGAAGGATACCTGGGTGCTCTCTTTAAGGTTCTCCTCAAACATTGAGGAGATGCTCAGGAAATATCATCAGCGGGAACGCCTGCTCTGGGAGCTGAGCTCATTTGACGTGAACCAATTCCATCCGGACCATGTTCTACTACTCCTCCATTGACAGTATAATGACCTTCTCCTTCTCCCGCTGGCTCCACTCGATCACCCCAGAACCGCCTGGAGCGCAACGCCAACGTCTGCTCTAAAAATCATTGCCCAACCAATTAGGACAGCTAACAGGATCCTTCAGGATCCATCCAACGTCAGTGATCCCTGCAATCTGAATGGCTCGCCACAGGACGCAGACTCCGCTGAACCGGCTGCTGAAACCCAGAAGGGGAGGGCAGCCTTCGTTCACAAAACCATACTCGTAAATACGGGGTCCTTTGACTGATGGTAATGCTACCTTTCTGATTCTGATTCTGAGAGTTGTTGGGATTACGGATGCATCAGATGGCAAGGGGTGTCCACTTGGGTGGAGAGCGAGAGTGAAGACGCAACATATTTAAGAAAAAATAAATTCCAGCTTGTGATGAACTTCAATGATCTTTGTTCTAAAAAATCATTTTGAAAAAATGATTTTTTGGGGGAAAAAAAAAATGCAATAGAAAATAGAAATAATCATCATGCAATGAAATAAAATAACACAAAAATCATAAGATAAAACAAAATGAAAATAAAATAAAATAAAATAAAATAAAATAAAATAAAATAAAATAAAATAAAATAAAATAAAATAAAATAAAATAAAATAAAGCATACATTTCAATAAGATTTTTTTCCTTTTCCTCTGCATATTTAGATTAGGAGTTTACAATTTGTCTTTTTTATTTTATTTCTTCAAAATTCTAGTTTTACATTGGTCATATGCTGTTTCAAACGTTTCCCGCTGCTGACCTTCTCTATCCGTCCGACAATTTTATGTCCCTCCGACCGCGATTCCGTGCCTTTGTGTCCCTGTGTTGGTTTATATCGTCCGCTTTCTTTGTAGCTCAGCGAGGCGTCTTGTCCCTTGTTGCCGTGCACAAATACATGTGACAAACTGGTAAAAGTAAAAAAAAAATGTAAATGCATAAATAAATAAAAGTGACAGAGCTGTTGGTGTCCAACAGAATAAGCTGCTCTAATTTTTGTCACAAGCACGGTTTAGAAATGTATTTCCCTTTAAAGTGAAATTCCTATGTTGCTGTAATGAACATTATGATACATCTGAACAGTGTTGGCTGTGCAATACGACATTTAAGTGCAGATTTGACTGGAAAAAAAAAGATGGAATATAATCCAATTACATGCATCCATCCAGTTTGTTCAACTTTATTTCTGTGAAAAGTCTAGAAAAAGCTCCCAACCTGAACAGACTAGTCGGTTTCGGAGGGACTTTCAAATGGACCCTACGGGGGATTTCGGGCCGCCACCCCGAGTCCCGCCTCAGCCTCCGCCGTGCGTCGAGCGGGGGAAATATTGCAAAGCACTACGAGTATCGCTCAAGGCGCCGTATAAATAGAGGCCATTTACATATTTACTGCCTCCGGTTTTTCGTCTGTCAACAGAACACGTAAAGCTAAAGCTAGAACATCATTATTGGGGAAACGCGGCCCCAAGGGCAAACTCATAAACACTGTGTTCACATAAAAAAATTAATAAAAGCACTGTGTCTGACATAGACATCACCGGTATGATAAACAAAGGCCGTGCACGCCACCGTGAGTAAACACGCTTATTAGCAGAGGGATTGGTTTCAGATAAAAACGTGATGGTAAAAGTCAAAGACATGACTAGTATTTGCAATTTGCAGACACAGAATGTCCGTGTTTTGAGCGTGTTTTGTGCGAGTGAACGACACGACTTATTTTTTCCCCGCGATACTTCTTTAAATCTTTTCCGGCGAGAACAGTCTGACCTGCCGTTCTGTCGGCTGCCACGCCGCCGCTTTTTTAATTTAAAAAAAATAGAAAGAAATTGTCTGTGGCAGCAGGGAAGGGCGGAAAATGCCAAATAAGATTTTTTCCAACAGACTGAGATAAGAATCACCAAAAAGGCTTGAATAAATCTTTTTTTGTTTGTTTATTTTTGACTCTGTGTGCGTGTCACAATACATGTATGACTACATTTTTTATAAAAAGAATCAAATGATTACTGTGTGCATTGACTCTTTTTTTAAATCAGGTTTTTTCCTAACAAAAAATATAATAAATACTTATAATTGAAAATAAATGAAACTATCCTTGGCCTTATTTAAACCTCCTGTCTCTGCTCTAGTGTTTCATTACCCTGTCGTGTTTTTTTGAAAGACGTGGTCATTGTGGTCGGATTGGCTGTCACAGGCTTTCTTTTTTTTTTTTTTTCTTTTAGTTTTAATTACAGACTCCCATATTTTGAATAAAATAAAAAAGAAATTGCCTCAATTTCATTGAAACCCCGTCTTTGTATTTTTAAAGTTTATTGGGCGATGGATCGGTCGGTGGATCGGCCGTCCCTCCAAGCGGAAGGTTGGCTGTTGGACTCCTGACAAATAAGATGATGCACGCTAATAAGCCCATTCGCTAGTTTGAGCCCGAACGCGGGACCCTCTGTATGGGCTCGTTTTGCATGACCCGAAGTTGTTTTTGCTAAACTACCAACCGTTTATCTCACTGTCATAAATCATGAATGAAATGCTGTGTGTGTGTGCGTGTGTGTGTGTGTGTGTGTGTGCGTGTGTGTGCGTGTGTGTGTATGTGTATACGTCTACTGGGATTTAAGACAAAGGGAAAAGTTCCTACAAGAGTCTTGTCATGCATTTTCTTTTCTCTACTTTTAGGATTCCTATATTTAGTTCTGCAGCACTTTTGGGCCTCCCGTCACAAACTCAAATGCTAATTAAGTAATGCTGTATTATAAACATGAAGTTAAAATATGAAATATAAATAACTAATATCTATAATAAATACTATAAATTATGATAACAATCAAATAAAACAAAATAAAAATTAGATAAAATAAGATCAAATAAAATAAAATCAAGTAAATAAATAAAAATAAAATAAAATAGGTTGGTCATTTAAATTGGTCATTTAAATCTGCATAAGTGAAGGCATCCATTCCCAGGACAAAGAAAGCGGTTCTGTGTGAGTTTGAGAGTTACACCATCAAGGAAACGACACTGAAACTGGAATGTGAAAAATGATTTTGAACCAAACAGCAAAATTTGTACTTCATATGATAGACGTTATTAACACAATCAGGCTTCGCCCCCTGTGGCCAGATTTAACTAAGGCAAAGGTTTGGAGAGATCAGTCGTTCTGCGTTACATCTCGCAGGTCCTCCTTCGGGACACTGTCGTTTGAAAGCTCCATCACTGTCCTGCTTTTTTTTTTTTTACTTCGCTCACCGAGGACATATCACGGGCTCTATTTTGGACCTCGCCGCCGGCGAGCGCTGGAGCAAGGTAAAGATTTCATCTCCAGTGTCCTCACGCTGAGCTTCCTGCACATGCTGTTTTTTTCACATGGACTCCGAATTATGAGGGGAAAATTGCTAAGACCTGTGCTCACCCATTATTTTAAGGATCAATTCATGTATTACTTTTTTTTTCACAAACAAAAACAGCATTGACTCTGGCCATATTTTTTTTATTTTCATTTTTATATATCCTCAAGGCCACAGACCGCTGATTGCCGAACTAATTTTAATATATTAGACCCTCGGGCTGCATTGGTCACGTGTACCTGTGTGCCAACCCTGACCCCCATAGGTGGTTGAGAACAGGCCTGAACACACACACACCACACACACACATACACACACACACACACACACACACACACACACACACACACACACACACACACACACACACACACACACACACACACCCCCCCCCCCCCGCAGTCCTGCTCTCTCCCCCCCTCAC
>CAAKHD010013136.1:35631-45345 GCA_901007705.1 Fistularia tabacaria | reverse complement strand
CACCCCTCACCCCCATAGGTGGTTGAGAGCAGGCCTGAGCACACACACACACACACACACACACACACACACACACACACACACACACACACACACACACACACGCACACACACACACACACACACACACACTTCGCCCCCATCCTGGATTCCTGCTGTGGCCCCTCCTCATCTTTAGCCACTGGTAAAAAATGTATGCCAAGTATTCGCTCTAGAGATGGGAGTTGGAATGCTAGGCAGCTGAGTAGCCTCTGGCAATGATTGCATCTGTGTGTGTGTGTGTGTGTGTGTGTGTGTGTGTGTGTGTGTGTGCGTACATGCGCGTGTAGGCATTTAGGTGAATTGGCCGTGGACCAAATGACTGCTCTGTGACCATATTTAAATCGTAATCTCTAATTAAGCAGCGGGTTCACAGCGACTGCACACACAAGCGCGGGTGGGTTACCCCGTACTCGCTGACTCTCACGCTGCTGTTTTCCACCTTCCTCTGTTTTACCGCCGACGAGTTCGACCCTCTGGTCCGGCCAAGGGAGCGGCATTGGGAGGCAGCAGATGGTCAGGCAGCGAGAAGCCGGAGCTTTAATTCTGCGTGATGCGCGTGCATGCAGGTAACACAAATAAACATGCATATAAAAGAGTTTGCTGAATAACAAGTAAAGAAATAAAATAAAAAATAAAAAATAAAGAACATTCTTTTTAAATAATTAAATAAATATAATAAAAAATCTGATAAATAAATAAATGAATACAGAACAAGTTACATAATCCAGGAAAATAATTTAGTAATGTTGCAACGTCTTTGAAATAACTGCAATGCATGACTTATTGTGAATTACATATTTTCCTTTTTATATTTACTGAGGCAAGGTTTCAAAGCTCCTCTGCTCTGGGTTCTCCAGTAACGCTCCTCGGTATCGGAGTGTTTCAGCTAAAATAAAACACCACTGGGTTCGTTAGGTTACGGTACACAAACCTTTCCCGCCCACACTGATTTTTTCTGACGTGTTTCTTGTTTCCAACATGAGGTGATTCAGTTCTTTTTTTAATCTTTTTTTTTGTTTTTTTCACCTGAGTCACCGAAGAAAAAAACAAAATCAAGGATGCACTTTAGAAATCCCGTTTAGCTTGACTGAGAGTAATTTGGAGAGAAAGTTAATGGCTCTTGTTACTCGGCTCACTTCCTCCTCTGATTTCGGGCCACGTTCCCGTTTCGTTTTTCGAAAAGGGAACGAGATTTGTTTTTTTTTCCTCGGTTTGCGGCAGTACATCCAGCAGCCGTAAAAGCTGAGATCTGGAAAAGACTTTAAATCACAAGTGTAGTCCTCCATTGTCCTTATTCCACCACGTATCTATAAAACAAGCATGATCCGCTGATCCCCCTCTTTCATTTAAAAAATGCAGCATTCGCAGTGTTGAATGGAGCTGTGAAGCCAACGCATTGGATGGGTACTTTCATCGGCTTTTGCATGAAAGTGTTGTGAATACAGCGAGACGTTCTCAGAGGTCTCAGCTCAGTTCATCTTTCACGTATAAACAGATTTTTTTTCCATTTTTTTTAACATGTTAATTTTATCTTTTTTTCTAATTTATTTTATTTATCTTTTTTTAATTTGTTTTTTTTGTTTTTTGGGAATTTATTCTTTTTTTTTCTTTTTTACTTCAGCAAGTTCACAGCCGCTGAAGTAGCACGAAACTTTAACACCGTAAAGTAAAACTTGGCTGGAAATTCATTGATGTAGATATTTAATATACATTAAGTCCGTCAAGGATGTAACACATCTGGGAGTGATAGAAACTACTGTTGAATAGAATGCTGTGGAGAGTGTTGGCCTGGCATTTCGCTGACCCCATCTATCCACCCCAACCTCCTGCCGGTGCCATTGTTTCAGCTGTACAACATCCTAATTGTTCCTTTGCGTGCGACTTTGACAAAGGGGATTTTTGCAATGTGTGGGATGGTGAATAAAAGCTGTGCAAGAATACATACATTAAAAAAAAAAAAACAATTTTGCAACATCTCTATTCAACGAGTAGTTGATAAAGAAATTAATCAGTAATATTTACAGACGAAATGTTCAAATTAATTAAAAACAGTTGCAGGTACAGAGTGACATTAATACACTTCATTTCTATTAAATATAACGCAATTAATACTCAGAGATGCAGCATTATTATCAATATTTACTTGTAGGATTCTACGCAGAGGAAGACAAAGACGGAATAATTTCTCCCAGAGTTTGGACCCGCAGCAACGAGAGGCGGAAAAAAACAAGTGGCTTGAAATGAGAAATCACCTTCTTCCAGGTGGATTCATCACTTTAATGTTAACGCATCCTGAAATGTGCTGAAACACCAACGTCAGCTTCCACCACAGCCCTGAGATAAAGCACGGCGGCCAAACTTAAATTAACCGTGACATTTAAGATTCGGTTGTTCTTCCGTTCTTCGGAAAAAAAAAAAGGTTTTTCGTTTTACCGCCATTGTATTTGTTTTTCGGTCTGCGTTGCTGATATCATTGTGGGGAATTCTGAAATTGTCATCATTTTTTGTAGGTTCTTACTGTCTCGTCCATGTGTGTTTTCTCACGTCCTGGTTGGTCAGATAAACACGCTCACACCCAGACAGGCACACCTAGAAGAGCGATCAAGAATGTCCATCTTACCTACGAGAAAGGAGAAGAATAAAAAGGTCAAAGGTCATGTGATTTACATCAGAGGTCCCAAATCCCCCGGGTTGCTTGGTTACTTATATTATTTCTGTTATTGTCTTATTTATTATCCGAGTTGGAAAAGTCTGTTTTATTTTGCAAAATGACCGAATTACCTCAGTTACATCCGTCTGTGACTCACACTTGTCAAGATGCTTGCCTCGGTCACGCGATACGTGAATGCTAATGTACAACCCGGAAGCTAGCACAATGAGTTAAAAAAAAAACAGACGTCTTTAGAAAGTTTCTTTGCAAATGGGAAAAGGCCATCGTATCTGTGTGAAGCGGGGTTTTCTACAGTCACAGCAACCAAAAACAAAATTACGGAGTGGACTGGACACAAGCAACACAGTTCGGGTGTCGCTGTCTCCCATTACTCCTCCATGGGACCGTCTCGTTGCAGAGAAACAAGTTCAGGGCTCCCATTGATTTAACATTAGGGTGAGTAGTATTTTTCACGTACTTTACATTTGTTTCGTGGTGTGTCTTATTTTGAAGGCATGTTTAAGCGTTACCATAGCAACCTTAGAGCATCAAGGGACGGAGCGGATGATACTCTTGTTACGTTGTTGCCGCTAATAAAGTAAAATACGACGGCACAGTCAATTAGCGTTTCTTATTAGATTCACAAAATACCACAGTTTTTGGTGTTGGTCGTATCATTTTATTTTGTTGTATTTGTCCGCCACACCCTAAAGGCTGGTCTGTGAAAAAACTGTCTGACATTAAACCAGTCCGTGGCGCAAAAAAGCTTGGGGAGCACTTAAATAGAAAAACGAGAAACAGCTCCTCGGTCACTAGAGGACATTTCAAAGAATTCTGTGAAAAGAAACAGATTGAAGTGGAAAAGCATTTTATAAAATACAAAAAATAAAGATCACCGAGTATGGATTGATGTTCTCAACTGACGACAAATCCTCCACATATGTTGTATATAAGTTCTTTGATTTTATTGAATCCGATTTACGATTTTACAACGGTACCCACAAAAGGCGGAGGGCAAAAATGCTGGTAATTGAATAAAAATCCCACGCACACTTTAATGGGTGAATACATAGAAGTACAGACACTGTGCACAAACTTCATAATGATCTACTTTGTTGTCTGTTGGACGGTGACATCAGCGGACTGAAATTGACTGAGATAAAAATATTTCAAAATTGGGCTATGGAAATGACAAAAATAAAATCATAATAAAAAAAAGATAATAATAATAATAATAATTGTTTGATCTGAGAAGGGGAGCAGAAGGCAACAAGTTAACTCAAAGGAACAAAATATAAAGTGTTGTTTGTTGCCTGATTCAAAATAGACATAGACACACACATATAAAAATACATATATGTATAGAGATAGATAGATAGATAGATAAATAGATAGATAGATAGACAGACAGACAGACAGACAGACAGACAGACAGACAGACAGACAGACAGAAAGATTATATGTGTGTATTTGTGTATATCTCCATATACATATATGGAGACATACACATACATACATATTTATAAATTGCATAAATATATGTATTTTTTTCCATTTCAGCTGTTTTCATCCATTCATTCATTTGCAGCATAAACAGATCTCAAAATAATGAATACGACTATTATGCACATTGTAACCATACTATGATTATGATTATTACCATTCATTCGTTCATCCATTCATTTGTGCATTCATTACAGATCCCGCTTACCCTACACTCACTGTTTCACTATTACGACTGTTCACGAGTTTTGCGAACACATACTATCTCTGAAAATGACATTTCAAAAAAGGCGAAAAAAGTCTGAGTTACAATCTATAATCAGCAATATTTACTTCAAGTACTGTAAGAATGTGCTTTTTACGGTCCATATTCTGTACATGCTGCACCCAGATTTGCATTTTGAAAAGACTGCCGGATCCGCTTATGAATCAGGAAAGTCGGACATATTTCAAATGAGATGGAGAGATGGATGTTCGCTGGGATTGCTTTCAATTACACATTAAGTGGACCCTGAAATGCAGAGAGGCCAAGCAGTGCCCTCATTTAACAGCAAATCACTTGCTGAATTTAATGCCTCAGTCAGCTCCCGGTTTTTATGGCACCCAGTAAAAGACGTGACTCCATTTCAATGTCTGTGTTTTCGATAGTTTTTCTAAATATGTAAAATAGAGAAAACCCACGTGAAAATGTAATTTACCTTTTCGCCGCTTTCTGTCCATCCCAGGGAATTTCTGACATTTTCTAGCTCAATTGTACCGCTGGGGAGTGACAGAATCAGTGTTTCAGTCAGCCGGAGTCCGTTTAAACAGATTGACAGTCGAATAAATGAGACGTAAAAATAACAACAAAATTAAGAAACTAAATAGTAATGAAAGGAATAAAGAAATGACCCGATTTTAAGTCAATCAATCCAAATCCTCTATGGGCAGATGTGTTTAACGCAGTCGACTGTACACACACTTCAATCGTACTAAACATTTCTAGTTCTGATTTACGCGTTCTAATTTGCCAAAGTGATTCAAGAATATTAAATTATTTCATTGCCAAAGTGATTCAAGAATATTAAATTATTTCACATCCTGTTATTTCTCCGTTGCACGAGTCCGGCTGCGGTTACTCGCTGCCACCCGTCTGAAATGGTAGCCTCTTTTCCGTCTCCCTCCAGGGCTCTCCACAGCGAATCTTCTGCCTCCATCTGACCCTCTCCTCTGCAAACCAAGCACCCTTCTACTCAGACCTTCTCCATCCTCCATCTCAGACTGACTTTATCTCGCGAACATTTACCACGTGCTGTCCCTCCAATGGTCTCATTGCTGAACCTATCCTCGCTCCAAAAGACAGCCTCCCCATCTTCACGTCTTCTACCTCCACCTCTGCCCCCCCCCTCTTTTCCTCAGCGTTTCTAAACCAAAATCATGTCATCATCTCAAGCAACATCTCGCCGCCGTCCTCTTCGAACTTTTCTCCACCCGTTCCAACCTGCCTGCACACTTCTCTCCACTTTTCGGCTGCACTTGATAAACAGGATTCAAATGCTAGCATCCATCCATCCATTGTCTACAGCTTCTATTGCAGTCAGGGTGCGGGGAGGGGGCGCTGGAGGCTAGTCCCAGCTGTCATCGGGCAAGAGGCTGGACTCGTCGCCAGTTCATCGCAGGGCCACATATACAGTCAAAAAACCATTCATTCACTCTCTCATTCAGGGCGATTTTCCCGTCCTTTTTTTTTTTTTCCAATGAACCTGCTGCATGTTTTTGGACTGCGGGAGGAAACCCACGCAGACACGGGGAGAACATTCGAACCCCACGCAGAAAGGTGGCCGGCCTGTCAATCCCATCAAGCAGGATTTGTTGAGAAGGATATGGGAAAACCCGGTAAAAAGCAACGTGCAAACTCCAAACGGTAAAAAAAAAGGCTCCAGGAAGAATCTAACCGGCAACCCTTCTTGCTGTAGGACAGGAATCCAATTTGATCACAAAACACGGCTTGTTGAAGAAATAGCACGTTTTTCTTTCTGTCGTCATCCCTGTCAATTTAGCTCCAGGAGAGATCCACGAGGCGCATACGGGCTTAGTTCGGTTCTAAAGAAACACTGAGGATGAAGGAAAAGAACCGGATTAGCTGGAGAACACGCCACTGCTATTCATGAGACTGGGATCGCTCCTTATTTTTTTTTGACATGTTTATCAAGCTGGTTTTCTGTTTGGGTTGCAAAGGACGTTTCCAACAGGCGATTAAAGGCTTTACATTCCATGAAGAAGATCCCCTTCGCTGACAATACGGTCAAGTTGAGGACAGGAACGTAAAGCTCACCTCATTTCCTCCGTCCTTAATTCAGCATATTGATTAATTCAATGCATATTATGCAAGCAAATATCAAGTAAAGTAAAGGAACACGGCGTTAAATCTGCGGAGGGAAATATTCTGTATTTGCCGATGCGATTTAATCCTTGGTCTGACTGGACCTTAGCCCTGTTTTTTTTAAGTTTCACCACAGAAAATATATTGTTGTTGTTGTTTTTGTTTTTTTTCCTAATATTTTTGAATTTTAGCAATCATAGAATAGTCTCCATTTTTATTAATTTATTTCTTTACGAATTATTATGAACATCTTGTCTTTTTCCAATTATGATTCCAATCGTTAAATTTTGGCTCGGAACAATATCTCTGACATTGAAAGTGATGAAGCATTTTTTTTTTTTTTTTTTTCAAAGAACAAATCAGTCTTTGTTGAAAATCCAGGCCTAATCAACTGGGACTTCAGAAAGTTATAGCCTGGTCAAAGTTACACATGAAAAAAAAAGTTAGCGGGCTGAGTCACTCATCACCTCTAAAAGGGCAGAACTAAATGATCGGATTATTTTAAGTTACATGTAAGCACTCTGTGTGCAAATGTTTTATTCATTCATTTATTGTTATTATTATTAATTATTGAAGATTATTGACAGGGCGAACCATCTTTGATACCAGAGGGGTCTTGAGGCTTGACCCCACGGGGTCGTGCGGATTCTGAGGCACTTAGAGGGAGGGATTTAGGAGACGACCAAGCCAGAATCCTTAGCGACATGAGCTGAAACGACCAGCAGCAGTGGATTTAATTTAGAAACATTACAAAAGAGTGGAACCTTGGAAAGACCTATTCTTGGCCTTTGAGGAAAAAAGCAAAGATCAAGAAAATCCCAACAATAGAGAATAATAATAAGACGAATGAGGGCATAGAAGAATAATGGAAATAAAGAAAGAGTTTAATTTACACATTTTTTTTTAAAAATGCATTCCTTCATTCATTCATTACCTTTACCGCTTATTCTGCACTCGGGGTCACAGGAGCAACTGGGATAGGGAGCCATTCACCCTCACATGTCTGGGCCATTTATCGTCTGCAATGACGTTTCTCCACATTATTGCGTGTTTTTATAGTACACATTTGTACTGTTGGTACTCAAAATTCAAAGTAGTGTCTTAATTAATGTTACAATTTGATTGTGATATTAAGGGAGTAACTGCCCGATGTGCATAGCTGGCCCAGTGAGTCATTTATGGTCAAACGATAGCCAAGACAGCCCACGAGATCCATCTCAGAAGCCGAGTTTAGGCTGGAGTGCATATACTTTTTCAGAACCAAGTTTATAATCGCAGCGGGCGTTGAGTGAAATTTCTTCCAACTCAATCATCACACAGGAATTCAAAGGAATAGCAAACCCACAGAATGGATGTCTCTTTAAAAGAAATCCTCTCTTTCAGTTGTGCTGAAAGTAAAAAAACAAACAAAAAAAACAGAGACTGTGAGAGAGAAATGAGACCTTTGCCTTATCCTTGGCTTGGGACGACCAACTTCATGTCGTATTCACATAGCGACCTCCTAATATGATCCAGAAGCAGTAAAAAAACCTGAAAGACCATTTCACCCAATCGCTGATGCCTCCTCTTAAGTTGGTAGGAGCTAAAACTCCTTCAGCACCTTCTCCTGTGACAAATTTAATCTGTTTCGGTTCAAACATCCCCAAACTGGAAAACAGACCAGCGTAGGATAAATCATTTCCTGTCGAAATAAATCAGTCGCGTACTCGATCACGTTACGCGCGTTACGCGGAAACGCTACGTGACGCGAAGACGTGAAGTACCAGCGGCGGCCCGTTGAGCCACTCCGCTCGATGACTCTATTTCCTCTCAAAGAAAGCGCTGGAATCCAAAGTGACTGCTTCTCCTCAAGAGGAGGCGTCCGGGATTTACTCCCGAGGGGGAAACACAATGTCTCAACCCGAGCATTTCACAATTTCCTGCATTGGATGTCTTCTCATTCCTGAACCCTCCATGGTGTTTGATGATGTTTTATATAGATAGATACATAGATAGATGGATATGTATGTATGTATGTGTGTATGTATGTATGTATAGATAGATAGATAGATAGATAGATAGATAGATAGATAGATAGATAGATAGATAGATAAATAGATAGATAGATAGAGTAGTGTATATGTGTATATATACACATATACATAATATACACAATATACACATACGATATACGCATACACAATATACACATATACATATATACATACACATTTACACATAGATAGCACAAAAAAAAAAAAAAGGTAAGGTAAGGTAGGCAAAGGTAGGGTCCTGTTCTCTGATTGATCTTTCGTCATCAGCGATAGCGGACAGTTGAAGTTTGCGTGAGGTTGGAACAACGTTGTATTCCAGCACCGCATAATTAGTTATCTAACATTGTCTGATGTTGCAGCCCATATTCAGCCAAGGACTTTAATACAACCTCCCTGTGTCAGGTGGGAATGCACCCACAACCAATCCAGCGGAGCGGCTTTGTCGCTTATCAAAGTCGCACTAAAACATTCGGATATATTTTTGAGCGCAGTCAACCTCATAAAATTTGTTTGTGTGTGAATGTGTGTGTGTGTTGTGTGTGCATGTGTGGTATCGTATTTTCGCACGATAAGGCGCACATAAAATCCTTAAAAAAAGATAAATATATTTATGTGTGTGTGTGTGTGTGTGAGTGGTGTGTGTGTGTGTGTGTGTAAATATGTATGTATGTCTGTGTATAGATGTCCTGCAAAATCAGTGATTGTTGAATTGACATGTATGAATGTTGATTGTTGAATTGACATGTATGAATGTCTCAGTCATCCAGGTTATGGTGAATTCTTCTCGAAATCTTCTTGTCGTGGCAACTGGACTTGAATTTCTTCACTTGAAGACATTTAACCCCCTCATCGGAGGGGCTTCTTCATTTCTAATGACCTGTGAAGAGATTTTCTGATTATAACTGACCAGTGAAACACTCAAGTCCAGTTGCCACGACAAGAAGATTTCAAGAAGAATTCATCATAACCTGGATGACTGAGAACCTCCACAGACAAACATACATGTCAATTCAACAATTGTTTATTTTGCTGGACATCTAAATATATATAAAGACATTTCTGGAACATCATCAGCCAATATGGAGTTTTTAGCAATGAGAGGACATGCAATACAGGAAATACTT
>CAAKHD010013136.1:15631-30631 GCA_901007705.1 Fistularia tabacaria | reverse complement strand
CCAACAGAAATAAGACTCTTCTCAAGGCTTTGGCTTCACTAAAGCACAGAACCGTGGAGTGATACCAATAGAATATGTCAAGTTGTGCACTGTTCTTTCAAAAGTTACAAAAAAAAAATCACTTGTTTTGTGTTTCCTCGGCAGTCTACATTCAAAACAATGTTTTTGTAATGGGACTGAAGCCTCCCGCCAGCCGTGCTGCACCAACTACGAGGCCCAAAGGTTACAATGCATCATCAATTCCCTTTGCATTGACCCATTCACACAGCAACAAACCGACAACCTTGTCTATGCCTGAATTAACAACTTGTGCTGTCTGATTTTATTCCGGAAATGAATCGTATAACGGAAAATAATGGCTGCCATCTAATTCCTGATTCGGTCTGTTGTTTTCGCTCACGAACACCGCAAGGTGGATGTCGATTCGGTGACTGCGAGCTTCGATAAAGACCCTTAACAGACATTAATAATATATTAACGTGGGAATAGGGAATTGGATTACAAGCACAAATGGAAATGAGTAGCTTTATGAATTATTCACGCTAAAGAGTCTGACTGGGTTCATATCCACAGACCCCGAGATCAAGACATGGTTGTTTCTGGGAGAGAACGCCGCCCTCTCCCCTCCATCACCGCCAGATACAATAAACAAACAAGCCAAATTCATATCTGATATCTCATTTGGCAACAATCAGGAAAGGGGGGGGTCGCATTATGACGTCTTCGCCGCATCAGTTGTCCCACAGGCAGTAAAGTGGCGTCGTGTGTTGTGTCATCGAGCCGTCCGGGACGGATGTGTCTCCGAAAGCAGTACAGATAAGCAATATTAAGGGAGGTGTTCCTGTTTACTGTCGCTATGGGTTCAGCGGTGATACAATCGGGGATGAAATAGTCGCCACAGGAACAATATGATCTTAAACAAGAAAAAATAAAGTTAATTGTGTTCTCCCCATTTCTGCGGTAGTACATTGTGCTGGATGAGAGGCTCGAAACGATCAGTCCCACTGCAGCTCTGCTCTCTCTCTCTCTCTCTCTCTCTCTCTCTCTCTCTCTCTATCTGTCTCTCTATCTGTCTCTATCTCGCTCTCCCTTCAATACCGTGGCACTAACTCAGACCATTTTAATCTTATCTGTAAACACTTACAGTAAAACTTTGGCATATGAATTTAATTCGTTCTTTGTCTCCGTCCGTGAACCAGATCAATTATTCCCAATGAGATCAATGTAAATTCCACTGATCGGTTCTCCAGCCCCCAAAACATAATTCACTCTTAAGAAACATTCTTATGGGTTTATTTGGAGCAAAAAAGAAGGAAGGAATTAAATAAAACCTTAATTATTTCTGTGTTTCTGGTTTTCTTTCTTTTCTTGCCAGCACTACTCCGTGTTTCCTTCACTAAACCAGCAAAAGTAAAGCCTTCTCCCATATGAGTCCCTCGCTAACGGCAAGCTATCTTTCCTTAATCCAAACTAACAATCACTTTTCTGCTTCCTCTAAGACTTGAGTCCTTTGCTTCATTGAAGTAGTCACCCCATTGGCCACATCAGCCATCTTTAGCGCATCGGTGCTCTTCAGGATTGTAACGTTGACTGAGCCATGCAGTCGTGCTTGCCGAGATCTATAACACGAACACCGCGCTCGCGTTTAGCTTTTATTTCCGTCTTCAGATCAACTGTAATTCCTTGCTTCTTCTTAACACCACTGGCACTAGCACTTCATTTCTTTTGGAGCCATAATGAGATATAACTTACTGTAAAAAGTGTAATGACATTAGAACACAATGATGAAGGATGTTAATATGTTTGCAGATGACATTGTGATCTATTGTGAGGAAAATCTTAAGAGGTGGAGGTATGCTCTGGAAAGGGGAGGAATGAAGGTTAGTCACAGCAAGACAGAATATATGTGTGTGAATGAGCGGAACCCGGGTGGAACGGTGAGGCGACAGGGAGTGACGATCAAGAAGGTGGACGATTTCAAGTACTTACATTCAAAAGTCCGGAGAAGCGGAGAGTGTTGAAAAGAGGTGAAGAAACGGGCAGGTTGGAATGGGTGGAGAAAAGCTTCAGGGGTTCTATGTGATAGAAGAATATCAGCCAGAATGAAAGGAAAGGTGTAAAAGACAGTGGTGAGACCAGCAATGCTGTATGGCTATGAGACAGTGGCACTGAACTAAAGACAGGAGGCAGAGCTGGAGGTAGCAGAGATGAAGATGTTGAGGTTCTCTTTGGGAGTGACGAGGATGGATAGGAGTAGGAATGAGTCCATCAGAGGGACAGCACGTTAGATGTTTTTGAGAGAAGGTCAGAGAAGCCAGACTGAGATGGTTGGGTCATGTACAGAGGAGGCATAGTGAATATATTGGTAGACGGAGGCTGGATTTGGAGCTACCAGGCAGGAGGTTTAGAGGAAGACCGAAGAGAAGTTTTACGACCGCCCCTACGCTCCAACGCCAAAATGAGGTAAGCCTGTGAGTGTGTTTGTTTGTTTGTTCGCGCATTGAGGGCTTATTCGCAGGTCGATTCAAAATCCGTTAAAAAACTGTAGGTAGGCCGTTTCGCTCGTGATTAGCCACATTCGTAAGCCGAGGTTCACTGCTTCACATTATACATTACAGTATATTTTTTACTTTGTTATTTTTTTACATCATAGCTTAGACTTTAACACTTCAGAGTATATTTTATTTCATTTCATTTTTTACTTTTCAATTTTAGCTCATCACTGTCTTTTCCTTGTATGTCTGCTGCTGCTCCTAAACAATTTCCCAATCATCATCATCTCAATTTCTCTTTTCTTTACTTTTTCTAAATGTTTCGGAGGCTGAAATAAAGGGCCTCGCAAACGAAATCCTTAAGACGTACTCTAAACACTAACGTATCTATGAACTCTTTTTCAAAATGGAACTTTCTTTTCAGAGGCATGCAGGCAGCCGCGGGGTGAGGGGTTGAGGGTCAGGGGGGTGACTGGGATTACGTGACGCCTGAATGTAGAAATGCCTGTTGCTTCGTAACGCACAAGCGAAAAGTCTCAAACTTTATCTCCTGTTTGTGATGCAGGAAGTTAGCAAGAGAACCTTCAGACTAATTAATAGCAACAGTCTGCCATTATGGAAAAACCGTGGATCTGACTGTTCGAATTAAGCCGCATTTACGTGTATTCCCTGTAATCACCTGCCCCCCCGGCTCCGTCAGCCAAGACCAACAACGCAGGTCAAATACGTGATGTTATATCAGATTCGAGTGAAAAAATCTGCGATGGAGCCGCTGGCATGTAAGCCGAGGCGCTCTCTCCGCAGCATTTCGCGTGCCGCCTTTTGTTGGGAACTTTGTTCGCCGGCTAATGAATATGAGAGTTGACCTTTGTGCCTTAGATCACTGAGGGAATGTCATTTTGGGTCCGTTAATGTCAGCTGGAGTTCCCCGTGGCCAGTCAGTGCTACATGCTGTTCAATTGGTATTAAACCGTGATCAAAGGTCAACCCTTAACCTTTCTAATACACACAATAACACACACACACACACACACTCGTGCATGAATAGTTTACGAAAGTTACTGGTTCATAGTATTGATATGCGCTCATAATTGGCAGACTAACGCACACCCGGACCAATCCATGCTTTTTTCCCGGTCTTGACGTAACCCTGATCATAACTTAATTTTTATAAATGTTTGGCAAAAAGACATTGTTAAAACCATCATGTATGCAGTAATAATAATAATAATAATAATAATATCCCTACAATCGGGTTTTAACAAATGCACTGCTTATAATAGTAACAACAACAACAATACTACTACTACTATTACTACTACTACTACTACTAATAATAATAATAATAACAATAATAATAATAGATAATACGTATCATTATTCATATTAGCATTGTCGTGACTACTATTATTTTCATTAATTTAATTATAATTATTTAATCATTTTTATTATCATTGTGGTATTAGATCAAATTAGATTACATTAAATATTATGACATTACACAGGTTCACATACAGGGCATTGGAAGGCAGTTCAGCATTGAAGCAGAAGTGCAAAAAAGCAGCGTGTGCAGATAGAGTAAGTCAATTGATAGTACGATGAAGAAATAGATAGTCTCTGTCTGATGGATATGTGCATTAAATGTGCTGTACTATTGGCCGGAACTTTGGACATAATATATAAGAGAATTATTGATTAACAAAAAATATGTTTAAAACTGACGTTAAGAAGTGCATAAATGAATACATAAATACAGACAAGAGCTACAGAGGGTTACTATAACCATGTGGTTTAGTTTAACAGCGTGTTTGTGTGCAGGATAGTATAGTGGTACAAGGACAGTCTTCGGTCTGAAGACGACTGAGGAGTAATTTTATTCTTAAAATGATTATGATTATACATGATTTCATAAATGCAGGAATGCTACAGAGCCTAAGTCTTGGAATTAGTGCTGACTTTTAAAATGAAATTATTCCCTTTGCACCCCTTCAAGACCGAGAGCAGCGCGGTTCGTAATCTTCCTGCTCCAAACGTTGGGAGTTTGTTTACTTTCACTCCCGGGGTTGCTGAGGTCCGATGAAGGGGTGGGCGATTGTGGGCAGTGCAGATTTACTCGCGTGGTGCATGGCCAACTTCTTCTGACCATTAACTGCTCAAGTCACCTTGCATCTGCTGTGTGGGCAGGTGGCTTATTAGCATAGCCTGGAACACCTGAAACCAGCTTCGTTAAGTCTGGCAGCTCTCGCTGCTCTAGCCTGCCTGTCTGCTGCTGCTGTTGCTGCTGCTGCTGCTACTGCTGCCCCACGGCCTCCGCTTTGCTTCTTTATGTTAATTTAACTTCATTTCAGCACTTATGCTCACTTGCTATGGTGGAACTGAGTCAACTTTGCACCTAAAATATATAATCAGGAAAAAAAGCATAATTATTATTGCTTGGAATCAGAGGATTAGGACCAAACGTGTATATATGTAAGTGAGTGTGTGTGTTATACGTGAAATATTAAGTTCACCATTCAGTGCTTTCAGTGTAAACAGGCTGTGCGACGCTTTAATTCTTTGTAAGTTTGTATTTAACTGATTATTTAGTGCAGAGTTTATACTTGGATGTCAGAATGTTACCCTCTATTACAACAGGATAAAAGAGAGCTACCATGGCGACGCCTTGGGTCTTCTAATTACTCATTCTGCACATATATTAAGGTAATTATATTTTAATATATACTGTATTGACAAAGAAAAGAAGGAGCTTTTATTTTGTGTTCTTTTGGCTCAAGCTTTTCCCCTTGGGCATTATCTAAGCCGCTGCTTTTTAAGACCGTCTAATGAAATCAAATATATTGGAATGCAGATTTTTTTTTTTTTGCACTGATGCATTGTGTGTGCCGCTTTATCTTAATTAGAATATCCCGCTTTAAAAAGAGTCAAAGTTTTGTTTCACCAAGTCACGGTGGCGAAAAAAACTTCAAATATTTAAAGTGATGAAAGTCAGGAATGAATTAATTATTGATGACATTAAAAGGTCTTCGGGGAAATCAGCTCTTGCCGATGATTTTAAACAGAATTTAATGGTGAGCTTGCATTACCATTACATCAATGCATTTACTGTATATTAAACAAATAAATAAAGTTATCAATCACAGTTCAGAATAATGAAACAATTTACAAACCAAAATATAAATAAATTAACAAAAATAAATCAACACCTTTTTTTCCATGAAAATACACCAGGGTTTGGATGGATATACGGATGTGTCTGGCCTTGCCTGAGGTATATTGGATTGAACTTTGAGACCTCCTCATTACTTCAAAATTGCAACTTTTGGTTAAACCTAACTTAAAATGACATATAAAAAACAAAAAAACAAGAAATCCACTTATTTAACACTTAATTATTATTATTATTATTATTATTATTTGTCATTATTATTATTGTCATTATTATTATTATTATTATTATTATTATTATTATTATTATTATTATTATTATTATTATTATTATTATTATTATTTTATTGTTGTTGTTGTTGTTGTTGTTGTTACTAGTATTACCATTACTATTATTAATAATTATAATAATAATGATAATAATAATAATAATAAAAATAATAATAATAGTATTAAGAACTAATATGAGTGCAAATAGTAGTAATAACAAAAGTGGGATACTTTATATGGTTTATTCTCAATATTTTTTATTGCTATTTCCTAAAAAAGTTAACTTTAAAATTAAAACATTATTAAGACTGGGAATCAGTGTGAAGAGATGTGACTGCCTCATTATTTTATAAATGCATTTTTTGTTCAACCTAATTAGGTATAACATATTGAGAATAAAAAAAAAATCACACATATAATAATAATAACAATAATAATAATAATAATAATAATAATAATAATAATAATGATAATATGAGTGCAAATTATAATCATAAAAAGTGGGATATTACAGATGGTTTATTCTTCATATTTATTATTGCCATTTACTAAAACAGTTGACGATGAAAATTAAAAAAAAAATAAAAAACATAATTGAGGCTGCTTATTCTGTGTTAAGAGATGTGATTAATCAATCAATAAGGGTTTAAAATTGGCCTGGCCTGATTTAAGTTGGAAAAGTCAATATACAATGTCATTTAGACCTCTACGGAATAGAGCAGACAAACTTATGCCGGTAAAAACAATCACTCACAAAGGTGAGTGTTATTTTAAAGTCACTGTGAGATTTTCAACCACAATCATAACATGAATGATGAACGTCTTGTGCAACTCCACATGAGCAGCAAGTTGGTAAATAAATAAATAAAAAGAGAATCATCAGTGCTTTGGGACCGTGCATGATTCAGTGGGCGAGAGGTGAGCAGATTAGAGTTCCAGCACAACCTGATCTGGCTGACAATCAGCCTCCCCCTCGCAACCGTTTAGCGTCTCCGCTCCTCTACGTGAAAACACAAAGCAAACAAACAACTCATTAAAATTACAAAGTGTTCGACCTCCTTATTAACCGTCCCCGGGAGAAGGGCGTGCACGCCGTCCTGACGGGCAGAGACGCGGCGAGCTGCACGCCTCGGTCATCTTGAAAGACGGGGAGGCTCTAATGGTCTTGTTTTGGTCGCAGCCGCCGACTATAGATGGAGATATTAGAAAAAATGAAAGGGCGAACGGTTGAACTACAAAGCTGGCGAAGATCACAGAGGCAGATTTGAAATGCAAACAAAAAGGAAGGATGGAGGATGGTGTGGGTGGGTCAGGACTGATGGACTGCAAAGTTAGCTTGAAGTGAAGGTATAGGACCTTTGTGACTCCCTTTTCTTTGGTTTCATAATTTAATTTGTTTCTTATAATTAGTCAAAGCAAACACGAGTCATACGGTAAAGAAATAAACTGTTGGAATATTAAAAAACTGAGGCCCTACATGGCACCTGTCTGTAGTTTCCCAGGTTTCTCTGCTGCCTGACAGCAAATCACTTCCTGCTTTTCAGTTTCAATAAAACACTTGTAATTTTATTGTATCTATTATTCTTCTTATTATTGTTATTATCATCATTATAATTATTATTATTATAAGTAGTTGTAGTAGTGGTAGTAGTAGTAGTAATAGTAGTAGTAGTAGTAGTAGTAGTAGTAGTAGTTTAATTTTATCACTAATATAATTTTTGTAATTTTAATTGATATTGTTATTATTGCTGTTTTATTTTAAAATTATTAGTATTAGTATGTCATTGTTACTAATAGGAACAACAACAACAAGAATTATAAAAATAACAATGACAACAACAGCACAAGAATTTTCCTTCTTTTTTTACTGACTTTCTCTGTGTTTATTTTAGTCAAAATGATGTAGAGTAAAAACTGTGATTATAAAATAATGACGGTGTTTGAAATATGAAATAAAATGTGTGTAAGACAAAATTTGCAAAATACTTTCAGAGTGGAAGCTTTTCTGTGGATGAGAAGCCTAAAGTGTGCAAGACAAGCTCTGCAGGGGAGGGCGAAAAAAGTGTCGGGGCCTCATGGAGTCGTTTAACGCGGTGCTACCGAACCATCAGACAGCATTTCCACAGACACGGACAAATTCTATTCATAAAGACTGTTTCTGATTGTATGTTAGAATTAAAAATGTTTATTTCCAGGTTCCTCACATTGCTGTGGTTCATCGAGACAAGCACTGGAGGTCAAAGCAAAGTGCTGTTTGATTGAAGTGTTTCCACATCAACACATCTTGGCATTTAGCTAAAACTCAATTTGTTGTAAAAATAATTATCCGTCATCCATTTGTGCCATAAGCAGCATTTGAGATTACATTTATACCTGAATTATAATGAAATAACCTGACACTTGAATTAATATAATGTACAAGTAACCCAGGATTTTCTTTTTATTCAGCCGATGGTGAATATATATATATATATATATATATATATATATATATATATATATATATATATTCATTCATTTTATATTATGTATCCTTTCATAAATCACTTCTCGCATGAAAAGAAACAAAGAGCATTAAATCCCTATGTTACATAATTAGCCGATTTCAGAGACTGAGGCTGGAAGTGAGATAGGTATTGTAAGTAGCAAATGAGCAGTGGGACAAAATAAAAAAAAACAGTCAGTTCTGCGAGCCTTGACAGGAACTTTAAATGGAATTGTCTTTCTCCACGCGGGGTTGATCTTGCTGCAGCAACACGATTTGACATATCAGCTAATCAGCTAATCAACTTAACTTATCCCTGCCAACTGGAACAGCGGCTTCTTAGCGAACGAGCTGCTATTTAATTTGACACGTGTACATTGTGTATGCAAATGCAGAAATTACACTTCATTGATATGTCGGCTGCTCGACATTAACGCTCACTAACAAAGGCGTTTTTGTTTTTTTTTTGCAGCAGACATGATACATATATATATATATATATATATATATATATATATATATAAAATCGCTATTCTTTATCATAAACTGTTATCCAATAGCGTTGTTAGTCGAGTCAATCTAGATAATAGAGTACAATCCAAATATTTCTTTCACCCAAAAGGTTTAACAGTAGACAGCACCATAACAGCTGTTGTGTAGGACATTAATCTGCACCCCCCAAAATGAAAATAAATAAATAAACAATCAACAACAGCAATATTACGACTACTACTTTTAATGATAATGAAAACAATAATAATAATAATAATAATAATCATCATCATCATCATAATGCTGTTAATTCTTAACTATTTATATTAAAATCAATATTATTATAATTAACCTAATAATAATAATAAGAAGAAGAAGAAGAAAAACAACAACAACAATAATAATAACAATAACAACAACAACAATAATAATAATAATGATAATAATAATAATAATAATTATATCAATGTTGCTGTTAATTATTAACGACTGACAATAAAAACAGTATTATTATAAGTAATCCAGTAATAATAATAATGATGAATGGATTGATGAAATAAATAGATAAATAAAGACATGATCTATCTATTTACCAAGTGCCAGCTGGAATGGGCCTGAGTTTAGGACAGGCGGTATGGATAATAAATGAATGACTGATCTTGTGTTTTAAGTAGTGTCTGTTTTTAAGTCGAGTCTGTTGCTTTGCAGATACGGATAAACCTGGGATTGCAAAACAGACGATTGACCACGAGACACATTGGTGTACAGCATGCAGTTCTTTGGAATAGATCCGTTCCAACCTGCTTATTTCAGCAGGAACCTCGTCAGAAGTGCAGATATAGTTCACCGAGGGACTCTGAGGGCTCCCATAATGGAGGTAAAAGCCAATCAATTTACATTGTCAGATGGTTAAATGTTCATTTTCTCCATTACCAACAGTCATCATCTCACGATGTGCTGACTTACAGCCCAGCAGGCATGTTGTGATCAAACAGGATCGGACGGATGAGCAGACAAGCGGGGGTAAAAAAAGAGTCAGACAAAGAGTTCAGTTCTGCTGATCTGCGTTTTCTGCCGGTAAATTTTCGGAACAAAAAGCCTGTTGAAATTTGCACGGAGGTTGATGGGTTCACATTTCCGAGCGCAGTATTTTGCTAAAGGAGCTTCTGTGAGAACCCGTCTGATCTAAGTCACCGCGGGTCTGGAAGCCACTCTCAAATTTCAACGTGAACTTCTTTTATTATAGTTCACGTCAATTCAAAGACACAAACGTAATTTGTTTCAAATAAAAATATATTTTGAAAAAGAAAAAAATCATTAGAGAAGTTTTTCGTTTCATCCTTTAATTTTCAGCAGTCTCTCTCGAGCAGACTTGAGAGGAGATTAAAAAATGAATAAATAAATAAAAAAGTCATTTGAGGGAGAAATAAAGAAAGAACTTCAAGGTACGGCTAATGCAACTCCATGGATGGACTGGCAGAGGTGAAGGATGAGATAACTGCCATACTGATGATTTCCAGCTTGCTGCCTATGGTTCCTCTCTATATGTTTAGAAATTATTCTGAATATTAATAATAATCATAACAATAATATTGATATGAAGAAAATGATGCAGTGACCCGAATCCAATTTATCTCCATGCAAACTTTATATATATTACATTTATTTATTCATTTTTTTTAAACTAAAATCCTCTCTATACATTTAGAGATTATTCTGAACAATAATAATAATAATTATTATAATTATAATTATAATTATAATTATATTTACAAAATGATGCAGTGACCCGAAACCACTTTATCTGCCCGGAAACTTTATACTTACTATGTTTATTTTTATTAACTGCCATACTGATGCTTTCCAGCTTGCTACTTTTGGTTCCTCTCTCTATGTTTAGAGATTATTCTGAATAATACTAATAATGATAATAATAAAATTGTCATTAAATTTGCAGTGCTTGTTCAGCTTCAGTTCCCAGGTGGTTTATCGTTTAAAATTTCAAAAGGGCTCGGTTATTTCCGCCGACGCCCGTCAGCAAAGACCCGTCGCGAGGCTTTTCGTCCACCGCCCCCCAACGGAACGGCTTCTTTAATCACAACCGGCCTCGTAAACCAGCGGCATTTCATCTGACTTTCAGACCTTATCCACAACATTAACATCCCCCCCATGGAATGATCGCCTGGATGCAGAGTAGAGCATTAGGCGCTGTAAAATCCGTCACTGCACAAATAGCACTCGGGAATACTTTGACAGAATAACAAGCTACAGTAACAAGCAAACGCCCATAAAGCTGAATCCGCGCTCTCCCCATGTTGCTAACCTTGAGGTCTGAAGAAACATGATACCATAGCGCATTCATCTGCTGTCTCATTGGAGAATACTTTTATCAGCCCTGCACTTTTTTTTTTTTTTTTTTTGCAGGAGACTGAGATGTCAATGAAGCAGGCATCAATTAGATTTGTGAGAGAAAAACAGATCATTTCTGTTTCCTGGCGGCTGCACTGATCTGCAACAAAGGGGGTACTAAAACGCAGCTTTCAAAAAGGGGCGCTGTATCAGTGCGTGGGTGAAAGGTGAAGCGGATTTTGCGGGAAGTGATCGAGACGTGAAATTCAATTTCCAAACATTTGACGGCGAGACTGACAGCGGCAAAATACTGTCTGTGAAGTTCATTCATTCCTTCATTCAGAATCAATCTTGATTGATCCTGGAGGAAATTCAGTGATCCCAGATGTTGCATACAGAAAGAAATAAGAATAAATCTAATTAGATGGAGATGAATAAATTAATAAATGTAATCAACTATTTTGCCATTTATTTATTAATTTACTTTTACATTTTTTTTTATTTCTTCAGTGGGGGCGTGGTGATGCAGGTGTCCACAGCCTCACAGCTAAAAGTGCCAGGTTCCATTCCGTGCGGAGTTTGCAAGCTTTCCAAAAAGGCAGCGTATCAATGCATGGGTGAAAGGTGAAGCAGACATGAAATTCCACTTCACAACACTTGACCAAATACTGTCAGTGGAGATCATTCATTCATTCATTCATTCATTCATTCATTCATTCATTCAGAATCAATCTTTATTGTTCTCGGAGGACATTGTGTTATCCCAGATGCTGCATACCGAAATAATTAAAAACAAATAAAATAAGGTGGGAATTAATGAATAAATACATTTAATAAACTATTGTACTATTTATTTGTACATTTATTTTTATTCTTTTTTTTTTTTTTGCATTTGTCTATTTGTTTAGTGATGGCACAGCAAGTAGGTCCCAGGTTCTATTCCGTGTAAAGTTTGCGTGTTCTCCCTGTGCCGGTGTGGGTTTCCTCCCTCAGTCTGAATAGACATTCATTAGAGATCCTAAGTTGTTCGAATGTGGGAATGAGAGGGCAAACGGTTGTATGTCTATGACATGTGAATGAGAGTGAATATTGAATGTCTCTATTTGATGTGTGGATGAGAGGGTGAAGGGTTGCCCGTCTCTTTATGTGGCCCTTTGGTCGACTGGTGACTCTTGCCCAACAATAGCTGGGAGAGGCTCCGTCACGCGAGCAGTGCGGATAATGAATGAACGAGTGAATTTATTGTTTTACTATTAATATATATATATATATATTTTTTTTCCCATTCCCAAGGGCATGGTAACACAAGCAGCCACAAATATGGAGCGATGCGAGACCTTGTCAATCCCGTGAAATCCAACCCCGCCCGCGGTGAACACGTGACAGTGACGACGGCAGACATTTCCACCGAGCTTAACGCCTCCTCTTTTTCCGCTACGCACCAATTCCGATTGTTATCCAGATGGAGAATTAGCATTCCCAACTAAATGTACTGTAAGAGCATTATGTGACTTCCATTACCTCCGTATGCAGTGGATGCGCAAATATCTCCCATTTACCGAACTCTGCTTTTCACAAACTTTTTTTTTTTTCCCCTCCCTTCTCTGTTTACACATGCCTCTGCTATTTTCACCCACACGTACCACGGATCAGCAAATCCCAGGGAGAAGGATGGGCTCTGCATCGACAAGACACGAAATATATGAATATATGAAGAGGAAGGCAAAACGCATCAGATGTATCAGGTAGCACATTATATAAATGCTGGAGAGGGAAATGTCTGGAATAATGCTATCAAGCTATTGAATGGTCTTGTTTTGAGAAGACAATGCCCACAGGACGTTTTTTTTTTTTTTTTTTTTCGCACCAGACGAGGTGCTCTTTTTTCAACCAAATATGCAGCTATTATGGATTACAAAAGAATTTTCTAAAAATCAAATTTCAGTAAAAAGGCCCCACACCCATGTTAATTTTTTATTCAAATTTTTTTTTTTTTTAACTTTCATTATTTTCCCGCTGCAACTCCCACCGGGCGGGATTCGTGCAGAATCTTAAAATAGAAGCCATCAGTGGCTCACCTCGCCGACATCAAAATGTACCGCGGCGGAGTCTCGTTTGACAAAGATTGAGTGACGGTGCGGTTTCGCATTCAGCGGAGTCATGTTAATTAATTCATCAGCCTGATGACACACTCAACGGCCATCTCATTTCCATTTTCTAGCCGAGCAAATCTATCGCGAGCCGCGGCGACACTGACTCTATCCCCCCGTTGCTGTTGTCACAGCAACTCCAGATAATAATAAAAAAATACATTAAAAAAAATATCTTTGCGTCGGGTACACCATCATTTATCCCATCGTCTTTGGCTGATTGTTTGAGGAGAAACTCGATTCTAATATTTGTAAAAAAAAATGGGCGTAGATGCTGAAAATAACCCAGCGTTGCCTCATTTCAGCAAACAAAATGGCACATTTTTTGACTGATCCTTTTGTCAAATATTTTGTGCGCAATTCCAAATCAGATTACGGTATGGATTCCTTTTTAAAGGCAATGTCTTTTATTCAACGGACGAGAGCCAATCCTGGAGATAACAACTACATCGCTCCCCGTATTTGAGATTTTTTTTCTTTTTTATTTCACTCCGCTATATAACAGGGCCAATTATGTGACTCCTTCATCATTGCCTGGAGCTGACCAATGACTACTGATGGACTTTGTGACTGTGCGCCGTGCACGAATGAATCAAATTGAAATTAATTGAAAGTCTGATTTTAATATAGTTAGCACGTACCCCCCTCCCTCCTCCGCCCGCGGGTAGCGCTCAAACCAGAAGCAAGTTATGATAATTGAGGACTGAATTGGCCGTTGGTGTGAATATGAATATCAGGGGTCAGCCTATTCGGCAGCCCTGTGATTCGCCGATGACTTGCCCGATAACGGCTGATATTTCCTCCTTGCTGCCTGGAACCACGTACAAGATAAGTTGTTTTGATAATGAACCGATGATCTGGACGTTTTTCCCGACAAATCGCAGGCACGGCACGATACTATAAATGTCAGACATGTCCGACGCCACCATTCCTGACAATACCAGGGGCGTCGGAGGTTGAGAATTGACCTCTGACGGGATCTGAATCCACGTGTGCGCATCACCTACCGAGCCACCTTTCACCTGAATGAGGTGTTTCCTCTGGTTCATCTCCAGGTGCCTCCATACATCCAGATTGACATTTCCCTGCAACCATTTGCTTTTAAATTATGCAGCTCATGACAACCTCATTGGCTAGAAATGCGCGGTAATGAGCAAAAATCCACAGATAGAATGGCACGAAGGCCATACAGACATTGCTATATTGATTATTGTATTATCAATTTAATATGAGTTTTTATTATAAACTCAACATGGATTCACTGGCATATGAGAGTAGGTGAAAACGCTGATCCAGGTAGAGCAACTCTGTCTGTGACGACCTGGGGAAAAAAAAAGTGCTGTCTGTGCAAAGTATTATAAACCAATTGTTGAGAGTGCAGAGGGAGGGCAGACAGAGCCCAATCACGCTGTGCCCGGCGCCAATCCCTGTCCTCGCCATGCCAAAGTACCAAGGAAATTATAAATAGCTGACCTATTTTTTTTTTTTTTCCACATAAGGAACCTTCAACAGATTTAGAAGCAGGTGCATTTTGATTAAAAAGGTGATAAACACACACACACACAAACACACACACACACAAACACACACACACACA